>JAJJWN010000358.1:0-116492 GCA_021655885.1 Fusarium abutilonis
CAGCAGGCCCCTCCCTCATGCACCTTGTGCGGGCTGGGCGTAACACGGTTGGCTTGTCCGCAAGAAAGGGGCCTGCTGGCGAGTGGCAGGCCATAGCGGGCCAAACTGCACCAAGACTTTCTGAACGAGCCACTGACGAGTCTTTGACGAGAGCCACCGGGCGAACACACTGATACCCACCATGAGAGGCGCCCACGCCCACTCGAGCCGTGCTGTAAGCCCACATCCGACACCACTACAAGCATCCCAGCTCCCCAACCCGCCGAACGAAGACATCCATTTGTCCATCCGAGTCCATTCAGACGGTCGTGTCTATTCGTATCGGCCGTCTTTTGCTCTAGACATGTTCGGACCTTGAATTATCAACTAAGCCGCAAGACATGCCAACACATTGCCGACTTTGGCTTGGGAGGCATCATGAAGTATTGTAGTCTGTATCTGACAGACCATAGATGTTGGGTGTCTTGAAAAGGGCACTGGACGATAGACGTCCAGTTTTGAATTCAACATCCTGGAAAGGCATACAGGGGTCCCCGCGAGACTGCCGCTGTTTGGGGAATGGATGTGTTCGCCTGTGCGTTGGTGGTGCCTCGTGCTTTTTGCATTCTCTTCTACGCCGATTGTAGACGTGTGTATCGAACATCGACTTGCTTCTTGCCCCAAATCCGTTTATGTCCCTCGTTACTCTGTTTCTCTATGATAAAGGTCTAGCAGCTTCACGATCTCGTTACCAAACGTTGTACCATGTCGCTAGAAGCGAGTCTGAGTTTGCGTCTGGGTCTTAGTCTGACGATTGGCGTCCTTGTCCCAGACATCAGACCAGGGTGTTTGTCATGCAACAAAGAAGTCACTGTGGCTGACAGGCAGGCAAGTTGATGGACGGTTCAATACTATACAAGTAGTAACGATGCCAAGCCCAAGGCACAAAATCGCGGCGAGAGGCAAATCGAACAGACGGCGATGGACAGCAACACGGGAGTGGACGTCGGACATCTCATGGTGGGTGGTATTGGTAGAGCATGGTGCCTGCGTCAGGGGGAGACCCTGCTCCCGTTGGTTTCCATTCTGAGGTCCACTCCTTCCTCAATGAATGGATGCAATGCAATGCAAGGCTTACGGTACATGCCGTCTGCTTTGTGCAAGTTATAAGTTATGTAGCATCCAGCGCATGCATCGATTGGATCCTGCCCCAGACAGACTAATGCAAGGCACGCGCCAATGACAGTAGGCTCACAATTCACAAGTGAATCGCCCCCAAGACGGCGGCAACTGTGCCTTTGGGGACTTTGTTTTCTATTGGCCATGAAAGCTAGCCCAGTTCTTCCTGACAAAACAGGAAATCCAGAAACGGTCCATAAGGGAAGGCGTCACCAGATCGCTTCTACAATCGCGCCAACGCCAAACTCGACGCTTTACACAATACGCATCTCGATTTCGTTTTTCGCCAAGTCATGTCACTACACAAAGTTTATTTCGGCCAACCCAGCAAGTTCGGCCAAAACACCACCAAGCAAAGGCAGTCTTTATAAACCAACACATGGGGACTTCCTCTAGTGCCAACCAATAACGCGCGATCTTCAGATTTACAGTACAGCACCCCGTTACATACGCAAGCTGTTATGACATAAGGCACAAGATTCTGCCAGGAAGTGCGTCTTGTCATGATAGATGTCGATCATAGAATAAGGCTAACCCACAAGCATGACAGAGCCCGGCAGTCGGGGCCAGTGTTAAGCTCCCCATCCGTCAGTCTTTCGCTTTACACGATCCCAGTTCAAAAGGAAGAGAGGGGCACAAAGCCAATAACCCGGACATTCACCCACGAATTCGTCGCTCAAGACCCTGCCTGCGGCTAAATATCAACTACACGGCACAAGGCCCAAGGCCTTGGACATCTGCTGGCGCTCTCGAAAACTGAGTTGATCTACGTCTCAACCATTCTCCCCATCTGTCTATGGTCAACACCGACACCAAAAATAGAAGTGTTCAACGAAATACACCTTTCTGTATTCACCTGCCCCTCCAGTATGGTCTAGTTTCCAAAAGGATCAAGGCCAAGCAAGTGTCGGTCGTGCACTCCATAAGCAGGCTGACCCATGCTCTCAATGGTTTCGCATCCAACACAAATCCACAAAAAGTTTCGACAGCGGAGGAGAAACATGGCTCGTGGCCCTTTGTTCCGCGTCAGCTTCTTCGCGATTGTCCACTATGGTCTTATGTTTGTTTCGCCCAAACTGCCGCGGTCCTGCTCCTCTTCAACAAGTGCTTCTATCACCGTCTCAACCATGATGCCTAACGCTGTTGGCCAGCCTCGCTCCTTGGAGTATTGGTCCTGACTCGTGATTCTAACAAGCGGCCGCGAAACCTACTGAACTGGCAATCAGGTAACCTTTGGTCAGTCGAGAATCGCATGGATGAGCCGGAAAAGGGAACGCGGTGACATTCTTTTTGTCGGGCTCCCTTGATCCGATAGCACCACTCAAAGAACCTTTTTTATACAGTCTAGGTTCGAGTTTCGGAAAACAGCAAATATCGTCATGATGCGTTCTCGACCGGTAAAAACCGCCGAAGCTGTTCCAACCTGGCACATCACTCACGAGTTTTCTGACCCGTTCTTGCAGCAAACATTAGACGAAGGATCATACCACATCGCAGCCATGGCATCTGCACCTCGTCGGCGCGAAAGACGTGCGTACGAGTTGTATACTAGGACCCTGTTCCTGCAGTAGCTTCCCACCCCATCGTCCATACCGTGGACCTCTGTTCTAGGCCAGACTTACTGTGCGTGCTTGCTCATCGGCCCCTTTCCTACTGTGGTCCTCCTACAAAGCGATGTTGGAAAGAGTTGAGATCGACACCGGTTCCAGCAAAGAGTGAACCTGGAAGCCGTCTCTAGTTCTTTCACGTTCGGACCAAAAGTCGGTCACGGCTTGGCAATGTTAGCGTCTGTCAACTTTTCGATCTTGTCTCTCAAGGGAAGTCACGTACAAGCAGCATGAGAGAGGGAAAACGTGAGGGAAACTGTTCAAGTCTAAAAAGCTGCTATCTACAGAAGGGCAGCACGATGGCCCCGTGCGGAGAGCATCTCCTTCAGTAAATAGTTACCTGGCTTGTCAAGCTTTGCCACTACCATACAAAGCCTCAACGGTTGTGGCTGTTGTTCAGAAAGTCTCGGCCCAAGGAATGGATTGGCGCGATGTTTTTCGCGCTGCAGGGAAGGCATTTGTTTCTCTTGCCGGCTCCGACTCTTCCACCGGATACATTGAAGGAGACACAAAAGATCAGACACTTCAATCAAGTAAACATGTATTGGCTGTCAGCTTATTTCCTCCCACTTGCCGGGTCACGGCCCCTACCCCTGACCTGGACCCCTGGGCTTGCATCTGGGGACCTGGTACCTTGCAGGATCAGCATCATTCAAGCCAACCAGCGCTGGTTCAAGTCTCCGCTAGGCAACCACATGCCATGGGATCCACATCGTGTTGCAGTTTTACCTCACCCGAAAGAGTCTAGGGGGACGATCGCCCCCGTCTGAGGCCGGCTACTTTTTCTTTTCCTTTGACTGATGATGCTGTGCTCGACCCCATGTGCCCGGACTACGGCAAAGGAACGATATGAAGACGGTTTGCATCTGCGTGTGCGATGAGGGACCTTTCGCCCGCTTGACTTGGCACTAGTCTTGCATAAAGTTCAGAAGGGTGGGAGTTTCTCTTCCATAATGATAGGCCCCTTTCCTACTGTACGATTTGCAGCATCCAGCCGTGGTGTGTTCTCAGCGAACAAGCGCTAGG
The DNA here is from genome assembly GCA_021655885.1 of Fusarium abutilonis. Classification (NCBI taxonomy): domain Eukaryota; kingdom Fungi; phylum Ascomycota; class Sordariomycetes; order Hypocreales; family Nectriaceae; genus Fusarium; species Fusarium abutilonis. The sequence goes on from JAJJWN010000358.1 coordinate 3,792, forward strand.
ACAGTCAAATCAGTACCCAAAGGAAGGGGGTTGTTATGTTGGCTTTATCATCACGAAAAGATAAAGCGGCAAAGCACAGACAAGAACGGGCAAGGTCCATACGGTTCGAGAGAAACCCTACCGTCGATCGAGTTTGACTGAGTCCATGAGCACCAACCAGTAGGGCTCGCGGGTTTCCTCTGTCATCAGTTCGTTCGCCATCACTGGTCATGCAGAATTCTGAAAGGTGCCTCCGGCATGCATAAGGGATGATGAGCTCCGTCCAATGGCGGCAAGCTTGGAGCAGGGTGCTATGCACATGCATCCTTGGCGGGAATAGCAGCGCGTCGAGCGCGTCTGTTGACCACTTGATTCTGACTTTCCACCAACTGTTGCAGAATTGGCATGCACCGCTCAGGAGATACTCCCTTAGGGTTTGTTATCCCTTGAACCCAAACATAACCACAGGAGCCTATACTGTGTTTCTTACAGCCAAATGCATTGGTGACACGCCAAGATTGGCGGCTCTTATGTTGCACGTTGTGGGGATTCACAACATCATAGCTGCACCGCTAAACGTCGATATAGACCATGACACAAGCCGCAGAGCAGCTGAGGCAAAGGCTGAGCACGTTTTTAGCCAGACGCGCTGAAACGTGAGTCGCTTCCCTGTTTGGCAACATGCACCAGTCAAGGGTTGTGGGACGGCAAGTCAAGCTAAAAGATGGGGGCGTCTGAGACCTTTGACGTCTATCATGCTCTAGCTCTAACTCACCTCAGGGGTTTCTAAGACGACTCAATCGTACTCCGTACTCTTGATCTGGTTAACCAACAGTTCCAGTGAACCCTTAGATGTTCGGGGTCGCTCCATTCCGAGCACACACGGCCCATTAATCGATCGCCGGCTACTTGTCCATTCGAGTCAAGAAGTTCAAGCTGAGATAGGGGAAATGCCTCTAAACCAACAACGCACTATGGAGTACGACATATTGATAGCGCCCGCGACTGAAGAAAGCACCTCAGGATCCCCCCTTGCATGCAATTACGACGCTACGATGGTCACTAGCTGTACTTATGGAGCTATTGGACGTGTCACCGTCGTGTTACTTCTTGTGATTCAGATGCAACGATGCATACCGATCTTCGAGGACTATAACTTCGAGGTCGTGAACGGGCCACCTAATGCCGGGATGCATTGCACATTGTCTAAATTAAGACGTGAAAATTGGACGTCCATAAGAGAGTTGTGCTATGAAACTCACTAGGGACGAGCTGCATGCTTTGACTCGAATAGGACACCAATTGAGCCAGCAACTTCAGTGTCAGGCCTACGATGCGCACAACCGAGACTTCAATTTACCGACGGAGCGGTGCTTGTCAAAATGACATTAGACCCTGTCTTTATCCCTACTCCGTGGAGCCTTTCCTATTGCCACACACATCAGCCGAAAGGGCCTCATGATACCAAGGATTGGATGTGTACTACGTAAGACGCATGACCTTGAACCACGATTCTTAGGTCGAACAATGTGACTTTGTGGTGCAGCGACATGGTAAGCGAGCCTTACCATGACAATATCGGTAAAGGGTATGCGGACACGGCAGATAAAGGACGATGCCTATATCCTTGTCGGGATATTGGAGATCAGCTTCCATCAGATAGTAACTCATCTGGTCCCTACGGACAAAGGTGAAAGCTGAAGCAAGCGCTTTAAGATGCACCACCATGGACTTTCCTATAACCATGCTAAGTTATCGTCAATAACCAGTTCGCAAGCCATTCAATCAATTGTACTTTTCAGGAGCCCTCTTATTCAAGAGAGATACTCCAGGTCTATCTATGAGTTCATAAGTCTCTCATGACCTCCTCCACAGCCCTCGCGGCCATTCTCTTTCTCTGTTCCTCCCCCATCCCTTCGCCCGCTTCTCTTACAGCCTGTAGTTTTCTCATCATCTTTTCAATCTTGGCAATCTCGTCTTCGTCCAGGTCCTCCAGACCGCCCTCCGTGATGGCAGCTCCCGATGCACCCTCCTTGCTGGTCCCAGCCTTGGCGGGTTCTGAGGGCTCGTCGACATCCTGGCTTGCCTCCCATATCGCACGTCGTAGACCCTCAAAGTCAGCCCCGTCGAACCCAAAGCCCATATTTTGGGCATCTATCTCGCCGCTGTCGTCATTGCCTGCTTTGTCGGAACTGGTTTCAAAGTCGCCAAACTCAGAATCTGATAGTGGCGCCTCAAGCTGAGACCAGTCGTTTGCCTCGAGAGCCTCTTTTACACGGGCAACACCAGTCTTTTCTGACTTTGATGTTAGTGATTCTCCGAAGCGAGGCGGCAATATATCATACCTCCAAACTCGTTACGGCCTGTATCACCTTTGCCGCCAACAGAAACAAACTCCAGTCCGGCCTCTGCACAAATCTCATCCCACTCTTGCTCATTCCCATCGCCTCCCACGCCGATAGCCAACCCGACGCCGTCCCATTCCCATCCGCCCAGCCCCTTCTTCAAGACCTTGCCCACGTGCTCGACCAGGGCCTTTGCTGGGTGGTCCTTGGACGCTGAGACAGGACCTGCGGTGAAGACAACGACTACACCTCCAAGCACAGCGAGCACCTCGGCGGCTTCGGGCGAGAGAAACGAATCGGTCCAGTCAGAAGGCGAGGCAATGAGGTCGAGCCATATGGGGACAGTGGTGGAGTAGTATGGTGTTTTCAGGGCAAGGGGATGAGTTGTGCCAGCGAGACCGAGGGTGGGATCTGCTAGTGTTTCTGGAGCTGATCCTGTAAGATCTATATTGTATTAGTTGTTGTTGGCAGGACTGGATCGGCTAGGCGTGAGCACTGGCTCAGGTCATGAACGTTTCGCATCGATGCAGCTACGGTCACTTATACGCCTTTGGGGTATAAATTTAGGGATATTCATGACTCAACTGACCCTTTACCAGCTTGGACAAGACCGCCGTTTCGTTTTCGAGGGCCACGGCCAATATCCTCCTTGAGCTGGAACTCATCTCTGTTTCAGCCATTACAGGCGCCGATCCGTGCTTTACGGGTAATTAGTCTACGTGTTTCAGCTGACAAGAGAAAAGGAATGGCCAAAGTGTACGAGGTTGCCTTTTGTGAGCTGAGTTGAGCTTAATGAATGAGATTGGTAAGGTATGTGTAGGTGATGAGTGAGTTTAGACATGCTTTGGTGGGATAGATAAGATAACAGAGCAACTCACTTACCCTGTAGTATCTTTTTGCAATCTTGATTTTGTTGAACGATTGCTTGCAGTAGACTTGATGGGAAATGAACTGCACGGAGTGTCAAACTGTGATTAAGAAGATATTAATAATGGTTTGAGTATCTTTTTCATTGCATACTTTGTCATAAATGCTTTACTCATGAAAAAAAAACGCATTTCTTTCTGCGCCAACGCTCCGAACCATGCATGCAACATACCGCCACGCGAAGAAACATATGATATCTCCCTCAAAAAAGACACCCAGACCAAACGCCCTCATAATAGCATCATCCTTCCCGTCAACCACGATCACTACACGGTGTCTGCAAGCCACTCTCCCCTTCCCCTCCCCATCCAAACGTCCTCTGTAACGCCTCCAACCCAGCCCTCATCCCCCTCCCATACTCCTGCCCCGGCGCACCGTACGCATCGTCGATATAATCCTGACTCAGTCTACCCTTACGTCTCGCTAGGACAGCCTGCTGAATCGGACGTCGCCATAGTCTAACCCATTGATCCTCGCTCATACACGCGTACCGCAGCGTGCCCTGTCGATCGGATCGACTGAGATGCCACTCCACGTACACTGTTTCGAACCAGCGGGTGCGAAAGGATAGCCATGGCCAGGAAAGCAGCCAGAGGAGAGTAAAGTAAAAGACAAGACGGATCCAGCGCGTAAGACGCCATCGGTTCGTAACGCATGCGTTGAAGATTTCCACGCGCGCGTTGGTCGTGGGGAAAGTTATGTTGACTTGTCCATTGTAATTCGTCGCGCGCACAAGACTTTCAAGTCTAGATCCCACGAGGGCGAAATCCCAGCCTGTGATGCGTCGCTCGAGAACAAATGTCTTGAGACCTGCTTTACTCCCACAGTAGCGGTGACACCACTGGGCAACATCCGGAATGCCCTCCTCCGGTGGACCGCTGCCGCCGAAACCCGGTGCGCGAGTCGCTTTGGTAGTTCCACGACGGACCTTGTCGAAATTGTTTACAGCGCGGAGACGACGCCAGGAACGACGGGTTGCCATTTCTTGGTAGAGCAAGGGGGTGAGTTCGATGTGAAGGTCAAAGTCGACTTTTTTGGTCTGGCGGTCAAGGCCTTGGATGCGAACGTATGGTCGGGGTGGTTCCTTTGCCAGATCTTGAACATGCTGCTCCAAGAATTCCGGGTCGGTATCAAGACGCTTGTCAAGATAGTATACGGTATTGTCATTTGACGATCCCTTGTAAGGATGCAGTCCGAGCGTAGAGCCGCTCATGATAATGTCGAATGGATTGTGAGGAGTTTCATTATCAATGACGGTGTAGCTTGGCGGAGGATCATCACCGTCACGGTATGGAACTGCTGCTGCATCTTGTTGTTGATCTGGGTAGTGATGCAGCGGCATGTGTGAAGTGGTTGTATGCCCCGACGAGGTAACGCTAGACGAGTCCCCCGGCGTTTGAGAGATGAGAGGATCACTACTCATACTAAAGTGTAAATGTAAAACCAAGGTGCGAGATCTGCGGCGAGACAAGCAGCGCCCTTTGAGGGTTATTAGGAAGGGAAGAGAACTAGAGAGGTAAGTTTGGAGATGGAGTCATGTACATAGTATGAGCACGTGCCCAGTCTAGGTCGCCTCACCTCGCCACACGGTATTGGCTGTAGCAGATTGAACGGATACTTCACATACACAAACAGACATACACACTAAAAAAAAAGAAAGAAAGAAAAAAGATGAGTGATGAGAAAGAAAGGAATATTTATATAGTAATAACACGTTGAAAGACATATTGCAAAGTCGTCAAGGCCAACGAATCCTCGTATCGCGGGTGACGAAGCAGAGTACGTACCCTTCCTCCTCTTGGAACTTGCTTGATATGCAAGGACAACCTAAGTAGACCGTGGCGCTCGCTCAGGCACCAACAACAAGGCGAGGGTGAAAGAGAAATGCAAAAGCAACAATAAATGGTGTCTCAGTTGAGACAATCCCAAGCCCTCAGCAGGATTAAACACAGCACCACTTTCAACCCCAAGAACCTTTCCAAGAATTGATTAATTAGGCTATAAACTGCCTTCTATTCTTCATATTCAAGCTCGGCAGCTCTCTATAACCACCAAACTCACATATATTCCCCAGGAAGCCCACCTGAACCTCTCATCTCGTCGTACACAAGGCCGCCCTTGATGCTCTTTTCAACCCTTCTCTTCTATACGTCGTGGCTTTTCCTTTCCCCCCTAGGAATCGACGTCCACAAGACGTCCAGAATCCCACTTCTTTTTAGCTGCCTTGAGGAGCACGTCTAGCTCGCCGCTCATTTCACACATGCTGCGGAACGTGCCCTCCTTGTTGTTGATGAGCTCCCACGGATGAGCATACTCCACCACCTGGCCCTTGTCAAGCACTAGCACCTTGTCATAGTCCACAATGGTTGCTAGTCGGTGAGCAATCGTAATCACTGTGCCCGTGAGTTCGCGAATAGTCTCCTGAATCTTGGAGTCGGTGGCATAGTCGATAGACGCTGTCGCCTCATCCATAACCAATACTGTTGGAGACTTTAACATCGCTCGAGCTAGACACAAGAGCTGTCTTTGTCCTTGAGACAGATTCGTACCCGATGCTGCCACAGACGACTGAAGGTTAAGAAAAATATTTTTGTTGGCCTTGACAGCTGATGAGTTTGGTGAGCTGGGGGTTTGCGTCGGTGTTGTCGGTACCGTCGTAGGATCGTCGGGCCCAATGAGCTGCACTCTTCGAAGAGCCCCAAAGATTTGCTCGTCGGTATACTGATCGAATGGATCCAGGTTGGTCCGAATCGTTCCATAAAATAGCGTGGGATCTTGAGGCACAATCGTGATGTTCTCTCGCAAGTCCTGCAGACCAATTTGCCCAATCTCTAACCCATCAATGAGAATCTTGCCCTTGTCTGCCTCCAACGCTCGGAAAATCGCAAGGGCCAGCGAACTCTTGCCTGCACCTGTCCTTCCCACAATGCCCACCTTCTCCTGTGGCTCAATTTTGAGCGAGATATTGTGCAGGACTGGGTTCAGCTCCTTGCGGTAGCTTGTGGTGTAATCAACAAACTCGACAGCTCCAGTACGAGGCCAGTTAGGAGGCGGCCGGTTATCTTCAATAATGGCCTCGGCCTCTTGCTCCACGTCCAGATACTCCTTGATACGTTCCATCGAGTTCATGTTTTGTTCGTTGATGGCGTAGAGTCGTACGAGCCACAGCACGCTCTCGGTGAAACTCAATGCATAGCTTAGAGAGATACCTGCCGCACCTGCGTCGGTTTTACCCAAGTTGAAAATCAGAAACATGCCGGCAAAAAAGGCCACCAAGTCTCCTACTAAGTCAGCCCGGAAAGCCAGCCACCTATTGCAGGCCCACAGGTAGATGAAAGGTCGACTTTGTGTGTTGACCTTCTCAAGGTTGTCTCGGATGAAGCGTCGCTCATCGCCATAAGCCCGAATTGTCGTCATGCCGCTCAAGGTCTCACCGAATTGCTGGAATAGAGGGCTGCGCTGGACTGCCTCAAGGCGTTTAAGGTCGCGCGAGGCTCGCAGGTAAAAGGAAGCAACAAGGTAGAATACAGCGGCGATACCGAAGGCGGCGTATAGGAACTTTGGCGTGATGAATGAGATCAGACCAACAGTCATCATGAGTGAAATACCACAACTGATTACACCAATCGCCACAGGTGCGATTTCCTGGTCGACAGCTTCCAAGTCTTTGCTGAATCGGTTCATCAACTGACCCAAAGGCGTAACATCAAAGAACTTGAACTTGGCTCGCGTCACAGATGCTATGAGCCGATCGTGGATTCGCTTCGACGCCGTCAGTGAGCCCAAGAATACCCACAGGTCTCTAAACAGAGCTGCAAGAGCTCCCGCGATTCCAATGGCAGCGAGCACGGTCAGGTAGTACATAGCATCAACGTGGTGCTTGTCGTTTTGCATGAAAATGACCCCATTCAGAGGCTCTGGGGGCTGGTCGTCCGCAGCGCCGAACCGAACAGCGTTGGCAAAGCCGACAGTCGAAAATTGCCTGGCAGAGTAGGTGTTTGACTTGAATTCCATACCACTGGTAGCGTTTTGTGTAACGTATTGGTTTGCCCATTCTCGGACCCAAAGATTGGTGGCCAATCCCGAGACCTGCTGGGCAACAAAGACGAAGAGGGCAACAACCCAGAACCACCATGGTCCCATAGACTGGAGATATAGCTTGAGAACGGGCCACTTCACAGATCCAGTGGACTTTGTTTCCTCCATGGCATCCTTAGGTTTGCTTTGTGAGGTATCCTTCTTGGAACTATCCACGCCGTCGAGGGCATCACCCTGGCCATTTACCGTGGTCTCATCATCGCCTACACTTGAAGGGACGCGGGAAGGAATTCGTGAGGGATTGGCCGAGCCTGGATGAGACTTTTGGATATCCTCGCCAAGCTTGCCAGAAGCAATTACCTCTGTTGCAGATCCTTGGATATCGATGAGACCGTTATCAAGCAGCACCACATAGTCTGCAGAAGGTACGCAAAGCGATGTATTGTGGGTTACGAGAATACAAGTGCGGTTCCTCATGAGCGGGCCTCGGATGCAGTTGCTAAAGATCCACTGCGCAGTGTGCGAGTCAACAGCGCTAAGGCAATCGTCAAGCAATAGATGGGCCGAGTTAGAATAGAGCGCGCGAGCAAGAGATATACGTTGTTTCTGTCCACCAGAGAGTGTAATGCCCTTTTCTCCGACAAGAGTTTGGTCGCCATGATCAAGGATCTCAAGGTCGCGCTCAAGGGCACAAGCTACAATGACATTCTTGTATCGCTGCTCGTCATATGGTCGAGAAAAGAGAATGTTCTCACGGACGTTCGCATTGACCAACCACGCAGCTTGTGCGACGTAGGCGATGGTGTTTGCTAGCCCAGTCTCAGGGTCTGGAAAAACCTCCTCTCGGCTGCGGCCACCGGGACAGTAGACGCCTCCTTCAATCAGAGTCATTTCACCAAGAAGACCCATCAACATCGACGTCTTTCCAGAGCCTGTAGGTCCCGCGATAATATTCAATTTGCCAATTCGGAAGTCAACGTTCAAGCCCATCAGGCGAAAGGCGCGAGAACCGTCTTCGGCAATGGTGTCCTTGCTACCCCAAGTAAGAGTGGCATTGTTGAATCCAATTCGCCTGACACCATTCTCGTCCACATTCTCAAGACCGAGTTGGATGTACTTGTCTGTCTCCTCCTCCTTGAGAAAATCCTCAACTCGATCGATCGAAACCTTGGTCTCCTGCACGTGGGCGAACATATCGCCAAATTGATCCAACGGGACACGAAGGAGCATAAAGAGGGAGATGGCGGTAAATGCAATAGATGGCTTCAAAGGCTTATGCTCGATGAATGTGTAGACCAGGAAGGAGAAGAAAGTAATGAGAACAGGGACAGAATTCCAGATGGCCACGGCCAATGCCCAGACCATGAATCTTGATCGCAGAGCCTTGAGCTCAGCTTGACGCTTCTCATCGATAATACGGCCAAAACGCTGCTCCCAGGCAAAGTACTTGATGATACGAATGTTCTGCAGAACTTCGTTGGTAACATTAGTACGCTTGTCTGTAGCTGCAAGAATCCTCTTCGAAGTAACGGTGAAACCGCGAGCAAGGCCGTAGTTGACTGGCAGAAGCAGAACCATAACAATAATGCCTGGGATGGCACTGAGACCCATGACCTGCCAGAGCAAAACTACGGCCACAACAAGCTGAGTGGGTGCGGAAGCACACAAAAAGTGTAGATATGCGGTAACTTCGGAAATTTTGAAGCTGTCGATAGACATGAGGTTGATGATAGTACCCAGGTTGGCTTGCTCATCATTAGCGTCATCTTTCTTGTCGTCCTTGAGGCTAATATTGGCAGATTCAGCATCGTTGACGGAAGCTTTCTTATCATCTTTCTTCATGCTCAGGGCCCGCTTGATCTTGCCAATGAATCCATCCTGGGTTTCATCATCCTTGGTAGGTTTGGGCTGATCGTCTTCCAGCAATACCTTATCCTTGCCTGCAGAAGCCTTGCGACGGAGGGCCTTGGCATAAATATCGCCGATAATAAGGGCACGAACTCGGATACAGATCTTTCGACCAATCCAGAGGGCTTGATTATCGGCGTATGAACGTATAAGATCGACAACGGGAAGACCAATGACGTAAAGCCAAAGAACGTTGATCGGTTGTTTATCGTTTCCAGATTCATGGTTCTCAACGAATTCAAGAATCACCTTGAGAAGGAGTGTTGGCGCAAACGTGAAGAGACCGGCAAGGACAGCAAGGGCACATTGAATAAGTAAATCACGCTTGAAGTACTTGAGCAGATGCATGGCCAGGGAGCCTGTTCGCTTCATTTGGCGGTAATCAGCAATGACAGCAGCGGCCTTATCTTTGGGTAGCAAGTTCCAAACATGTTCCATTTCCATTGGAGCTTTCCAACCTTTGTAAACGATCGCATCAACCCAACCGAAGACTGCAAGCGAAAACAAACTCGCCAGCGGCTCGCGCGAAGGTTCGATTCCATCCTCCCATTCCATGAGGACCGTCTTGTTACCCTTTCTAGTGGTCATTGCCATTCCAAAAAGGAGCGTGATGAGTCCAAACTCAACAGATGTCAGAATCTGTTCGAGTTGAATGTCGCTTTGAAGCAACGCAGAGCGGAAGACGAAAATCGAGAAGACCCAATTGGCGCCGTAAAGGAAAGCGGTATGGTTCCAAAGATGCGGGCCCCGCCATTTCTTAATGCCTAGAACGAGACGTAGGGTTGAGAGGATAAAAACGTAAATCCAGATGACGAGGCCGGTGATGGCAACAGCACGACTATTACCTGCCTTGGTTCCATAAGAGAGTTGGAGCACGTTGACAGCAATAAGACCGGCGATGGCAATTTCTTCGACGATTTGTGAAATGGATTGCGTAGCCGGAGTGTCGGATTGAACTATGGAGCCGCGGGTGGTGGTCTTGACGAGGGCCAATCGACCTCCATTGATCTCAAGAGCTTCATCGTCAGAATCATCAGCTGTGGGGTCCTGCTCCGGGGGAAGATCGGTATGGCTGTGGCGGCGGTCCTCGTTGGGAAGCTGTTGATACCTGGCTTTTGACCTGGACCAGGCCTTGAGCACGTGGGAAAGGCCATACCAAGCAAGGAAGGCAACGGAGAGAAAGAGGGCGATCAAGGGGAAGACAACCTGCAGATAGCTAAAGTCGCACAAAAATTCGGTCAGCCAGCCAACTACAATAGCGCGGGGAAAAGAAGTAATGGTAAGGGGGCACAAACTCCTGTCGGAAGCAACTGCTGAAGTCCTCAGGCCCCCATATCGGCCCATGGCATCGCGCAAACCCCATTTCTGAGGATATTTCTGGTCAAGTATGAGTCGAGCTCACCTCAATGACCCGAGGTGAGAGACGGCCGCGGAAGCGGAAAAGGTGAAGAATTTGCGACTGTTTTGCGACAATGGGTTGGCCGAGTCAAGAATTCTCAGAAGTAAGAGTTGGGGCAGATGATCGTCAAGGTGGGTTACACGCGCCAGACCGGTGGTCTAGTCGAAGTGGCTGCGGCGTCGGAGGCTCGAGGTACGTGTTTTGTCGCAATAATCCCAGCCAAATGCTCAATGTCGGTGGCCACTCGCAAGCACCATTGATGAGAGCGTGGCGTGACTCCGTCTGCGTAGAACCTCGTGGGTCGTGGAGAATTGCGAATTGGGCCTGAGAATCCGCTTCAGGCGTCGCAAGTGCAAATTCGCAGTCGGCAGACTATTGCTCACAATTGAATTCGCAGTCACAAAGCCGAGGTCGCTAAGCTCGTCGGTGTTGATCTTATACTGAGCTCGTATAGCAGCCTTGGTAGAGAGTGTAAAAAGAACCAAAAGAACACATGAAAGGATGAAAAGAAAAGGATACTTTCTATGTTGGTCAAGAAAGAAAATACTACGCAGCCAAAGTCGATAGAGTTTTCGATTGAAAAGTAAAAGAGGAGAGAGGAAGAGGTTGGATGCGAGAGCGAACGAGCGAGCAGCCGTTGGGATAGAAGAGCAAAAGAGGAAACGACTAAAAAAGACTGACCCAAGCAACGGCTGGTGGGAATCTGGAGGGAAGGTGGTGTCGGTGTCCCGTCGGTGATGCCCTTGCCCAGGTAGACCCAGGAAGTCAAGTCTCGTCTCACGAGCTATCAAGTTCAAGTGGGGCATTGAGGGCGACCTTAGCCCAAGCAGTCAAGGTAGTAGTAGTAGCGTTAGAAGTCAGAAGGCACGATACGACGAAACCTTCGCTCTAGCTTGGGCTGGGTTATTCCTTGAATTGAGTCTTGTTTAATTTACTTTGGGACAAGCATAAACGATACTTGGGCACGAAAGACACGTGTTTATGTGGCAGCCTCGCTGATGGAATTGGCCTCAGCAGTTCCGTGTATGTTGATGTTTATCACAAGACTATCATCATGACAAGCGAGAGCGTGGAGCAATGGCTCTAGTTAGGAAGTTCTATGACGGGGTTGCGGAGACAATTGCTTCGGACATAAGTACCAACATCACTTAGGCAAACGTCAAGTTCTCCAAAAACTTCATCGTCTTTATGTAAACACCAATTGGCTGTCATGATTATTCTGCATCTCTCTGAATCCTCGAGTCCGTGAAACTCGCATCGATGAGAGCTGATGCTGATTGATAACATGTAATCCTTGTTAGTGACCAGGCTTTTGGAAGAGGCGCCCAGTTAGCATTCGGACACAAAGATACCTAGCCAAACTCAATAAAGGAGCCTTTATGACAGGTAACTCTCCACGACAGCCTTATCTAACCGAAAAAAATACTGGTCATGACGTATGTACGTTGCTCCATGACTTCGGAAATCCGTACCGACCCAAGGGCGACCTTGACTCAAAACTACTCCTTCACAACCAAAGTCAAGACGGCAGTTATCACAAGGAACAGACGGAACTACTATGTAGAAGCTGACAGCTGAGATAGATACAGAACATCAACAATCGCATGGACTAAAGCGCAGGAACGTTGTAGACCGCCTTTGAACCAGCGGAATGCCAGTGCTACCTTGACTAATTTCCACGCACGCACCCTCGGGCTTGGTAGACACGGTGACGGAGCCGGGATCGTGATCGGTCTTCGATCATGGGAGAGATAAAACATGCAGGTAATTGATGCGAAGAGGCTTTGGGCTCCAACTAATTGAACTAAGAGCTTGGAGCTTTATGCTTTGCATATCTGGCTACCCACACATATTTATAGATCCATTTGAGGCCGGCCGGCTGAAATACCCTTCAAGCAACAGCTAGAGCACATATCCATAGCACCATCACAATGCTATAGTTGGGATCCGTCCGGTAAATACCCAGTCTCATCGCCAAGGGGAACTGGACCAGTCTCTCGGTCACTGTCGCAGTTCTCGGGCGATCCAGTGCCATCGCGTTCCAGTCCGAATGTCATCAACACATAACAAAAGAATACACCATGTCCCTATCCTAGCCCAGAGAAGGGTGCGAATCTCCGTAGCTGCCCCCGATTCAGCAGAGACCAGGGGATTATGCTTGAACGGGCTAAATGTTCGGTTTGGTACATGAGGAGACGTTGTTTTTCGTGAGCAAGGATTATTCTTCAGCAAAATAGCTGCATACACCATGTGGTCTAAGCTTAAGCCTTGACCGAGCTCCAGGATCATGTGCGAACTGAATGGTGTCACGGATTTAACGGTTATCGTTGATATGCAAGGAGTAGAACACGGAACCGCAGAAACACCTATCGCGCACGTTGAATATCGGCAGACTCGTTCATATCCAATTGAGTCTTGTTGGCTGACAGCTATACCATCATGACCGTCACAATAGCCACAACAACCTTGTTAGACAACAAAGAGTTCATGCTGAATCGAGACCTGTGACTGGCAACTGAGGTTGCTGTTCATACCCTCTTAGCCTCAATAATGTAAACCCCAAGTAATCATTCCATAATTGGTCCTCTATGCCTCACCGGAAGCCATTCTCACCGCCGGATAGCACATACGGCTCTCGCTTCAACTTCGTTCTACCAATTCACTGATTACAGTTTTACTAAACTCGTCTATCGCTACCCCCACAGTTACACCCAACGTCTGTCCTGCATAGTCAACTAACCAATTGGAGACTGAAGCTCTTTATGACATTGCAGCTTAATGGGTGTCTTCCTGTTGGACCGTGATCTGCCGTGCTGCGAGGGCCTCACTGCTGCAGGACCGGTGAGACCTGCGACACGCTTTGCTTAATTCAGATCATGAACTCGAGAGCTTGTTATCATAGCGAGGATATCATTGTAACCAATATGCTTCTTTTGTCAGCCATGTCATGCTAGCATAACTACCTATTGACTGGAGTAGGACCAGCGAGTCAAGCGACGCAAGTCCCGGTGCCATACCTCATAAAAGCTACCCTGTAGCCATCAAATATTCCTTTTCAACATTGTGCTTCCAGATACAACATATGGAACACGAAAACTGGACAACTCGCACACAACGTGGCATGAAATATGTCATTCATAGATCGTACTCGAGTTACAACGGAGCCTGTCCCCGTACCACCCACGTGGCTTATAGACATGGCGTCCCTCTCCCCCAACCCATCATGACGGACACTCCCTTAAGTGAGCTAATTTTGTTTAATAATGACACGACAACCATTGATCGGTGCCCCAATGACCTTTCCAACCATAATGACATCACTCCACCGACTCCTCCGGCTTGTTGTAGCAAAAAGGAAACAAAAACCATGTTAACTATTTTATCTTCTTCCTCTTTACTGTTAATACACAATACACCCGTTTCTAGCGGGGCATAACGTCAAGATTGAATCAATCGTGTCTTGCGTTGGTTTAGATGGCTGATTAGCCCATAATCATGCCCTTCATGCCGGACATATCACCCTCCTTGGCAGCGATTTCGAAGTAACCGTAGATGATACTGTGGCAAGTTAGCAGTTGTTTTCAGTCAAATACGCGTTTGATGACTTACGTGACAGCAAGGAGAGTACCGGTACCGGAGCCCAGGGCGCCAAGAAGGTCGCTGGTGACGGAGAGCGCACCAATGCAGGCACCGCCAAAGGCAGCGGCAGTGGGAATGATGCGCTTGAGCTCCTTGTACATGGACTGGTCACGGTGACCAGCCATGACGAGACCCTGATCCTTGAGCTGCTTGGCAACGTCACGGGGGCTGGAGCCAGACACCTCGATCCAGGTCTTGGAGAATAGAGCGCAGGCACCGAGCATGTAGACGATGTAAGCAGTCATATGGATGGGGTCGAGAAGAGCCTCCTTCAGGTTCTGAGGAGGAGACATGTAGTAAACGAGACCAGAGGCAGCGTGGAGCTGAGAAGAACCGTCCTTGGCCTCCCAGACACCGAAGAGACGGACAAGGAGGTTCTCAGAGAAGCGCGAGTAGAGCATTTGGCTGATGAGGAAGACGTTGGAAGAAAGGGCGGACTGCAGCATGATGGGCATGTTGGAAGTGTAGAACAGACGGACAGGGTAGGATCCACGAGCACCACGCTGGCGGGAAGACTTGACGGGGATCTCGACGCGGAAGCCCTGGAGGTAGATGACAGCGGCGAAGACGGCAATGGTTGCCAGGAGGTTCATGATGTTGGGGAGGTTCTGGCGGTAGAAAGCCTCCTGGAGAGCGCGCTGCTTGTTGGGCCAGGTCATGAGGAGGTGGAAGAGTGCAATAACGGCACCCTCAAACTCGGGACCACGGCCAGTGTTGATGGTAGTGGGGGAGAAAGCCTTCCACATGATGGACTCGCATATGTTGGTGGCAATGAACAGGGAGATACCGCTGCCAAGGCCATAGCCCTTCTGGAGGAGCTCATCAAGGAGAATAACGATCATGCCAGCAACAACGAGCTGGAGGATCAGGAGGAAGACAATACCGGCGCCAAGGTCGGAGGGAGGTCCGTAGAGACCGCTGAAAACGTAGACAGTGGCAGTACCGGCGGAGAGGATGAAAGCCAGGAGCTTCTGGGCGGTCTGGTAGAGCTCGCGGTCGGACTTGAGGTCAAGGTTGACGTCGATCATGTGGGTACCAGCGAGGAGCTGGAAAACCATGCCAGAGGAGATGATGGGGGTGATACCCAATTCCATCAGAGTTCCACGGTTACTCGCAATGACCATTCGCAGCCAGTATAGAGGATCCGAGTTGTCGGAAGAGACGATACCGTAAAGGGGCATCTGGCTCATGACCAGGAAGATGAGAAGGGTAAGGGCCGTCCACATCAGCTTCTGGTTGAAGGGAATCTTGGTCTCCGGCTGCTGAACCTCAGGGAGGAACGGCACGAACGGTTTGACCAGATCGAGGAATCGGACTATCGAGCGCAATCAGAAGTTAGTTTTGAGTTTAATCAACGCAATCGGAATTGTCAATTGCGCGCATTTCGAGATCTCGCGACGTCGTAGCTTGAGCTTGGGAGCTCAGCTCTGCGGCGCAAAGGAGCTGGAAGACAACTTACGAGAACTCATGGTGGGCAACGGCAAAGGGAATGAACAAGAATTGGACTATTTCATCCAATGAAGGGAAGAAAGAAAGAAAAGGAATAGGATGCTGAGCTTGAAGAGCCCAGGCGATTTGAAGGGTCGATGGGAGAATTAAAGGAGAGCTGGGGGGCGGAGGTTGGCGATCTGGCTTCAGTGACCCAAAATGTAGATGTGTCCAATATTGGGAGTGGATTGACACGTGACCTACCCCAGCCAGGGGCGATATGAGCTTCCAACGGGCAGGTGCGAGAATCTAAAGGGGGTTTCAGCCACTAATGTGAATTGAGGCCTTAGAGTATCCACTGTAAATTTTCCGTTAAAATGACTCTGCTTTCAGCTCTGGAACATTGAGATGTCAGTTATGGCAGACTAGACTATCGAGTTGACTTGAGCGCAAAAGGATAAACCTTGAATATTTTCTATTGATGGCGTTCTCTCCTTAGATGCTTCGTCGCCTGAGCCCTTTACTCAGGCGAGATGTCACCACCATGTCTACAAGAAAACCTCCAGCAAAACCCCTCGTGGTCGTTCTGGGATCAACGGGCACAGGCAAATCAGAAGTATGTGTGTGATGGACAAACATGTACACGAGAGTCTCTGACGGTCTCGATAGTTGGCAGTCGAACTTGCAACCCGGTTAAATGGTGAAATCATTAATGCCGACGCCATGCAATTATACAACGGGCTTCCAATCATCACTAACAAAGTCACACTCGAGGAACAGTGTGGAATTCCTCATCATCTTCTTGGTCATATATCCTTGGATGAACAACCATGGGATGTTGACGACTTCAAGAGAGAAGCCACCCGGACGATACGAGAAATTCGTGGCCGAGGGCGGCTACCCATCCTCGTAGGCGGCTCACAATACTATGTCGACCCCATACTCTTCAAAGAGGTTATTCTGGACGACATCGACCTGGATACCTCCAAGTCGTTTCCTATACTACAGGAATCAGGCGAAGTCATGCTTCATGAACTGCGTAAAGTCGATCCTGTTATGGCCGAGCGCTGGCATCCCAACGATCGCCGCAAGATTCAACGCTCTTTGGAAATCTACCTCCGGAGCGGCAAGCGTGCATCAGAATACTATGCTGAGCAGCAGGCTCGCAAGGATGCCGCGCAGAAAGATGTCGACAGACAGCTGTGGGAGAATTTGCTATTCTGGGTCTACTCTGAACGAGAGGTGTTGCGTGGACGTCTCGATGCGCGAGTGGATAAGATGCAAAAGGGAGGTCTTATGGACGAAGTACGCGAACTTTATGACTTCAAGCATAAACAAGAATCAGAGGGCCGGATTCTCGACATGACCAAGGGTATATGGCAGTCAATCGGATACAAGCAGTTTGAACCATACCTGTCTGCCGTGGACGAGGGACGAGAAGCTTCTGAACTTGAGAAGCTAAGATCTACCGCTCTTGAGGAGATGAAGTCGGCAACAAGGCGATATGCCGTCTACCAAACTCGCTGGATCAGGCTCAAACAGATCCCAAGATTGCGGGAAGTTGGCCCTGAAGCGATGGGCAACATGTATCTTTTGGACAGCACTGATGTGTCTGCATACGGCGAAAATGTCGTCGAGCCTGCAGTACGATTGGTGCAGCAGTTTCTTCAAGGCGAGGAACGCCCATCTCCTACTGAGATTTCATCACTCGCTCGAGAAGTTCTCACGCAAGTTGGCAACCCGCCTCCCAAGACAACACCATGTAAGCGCATGTGCGAAGTATGCCATACAGTGTTGATGACCGACGAGGCCTGGAAACAGCATTTGAAGAGTGCGACTCACCGACGTGTGGCCCGGAAAAAAGCGAGGATGTCTTTGGTGCCGGTGGAACAAAAGGCAGAGGACAGCAAGGACGATGAGGCAGACTCTGGGCCAGAATTGGGATCCATGTTTTCAGAATGATCATACGAGTAACGTCAAGTGTCAACCATAATTAAGAAACTTGTTAAATTTGACTACGTATCGTAGCCCCTGCGAGGATCTACCCGTTGACTCATGCGGGCAGAGTGGCAGACCGAGAGTCCGCAGGCAAGGTTAATGCATTAGAAATCGGTAACAAGGGATCTAACATATTTCCTGGCAATTCTATTTTTCTTTGACAACGGCATGTAACACAAAAGATCCAGGCATGAAGCTAAAATAGAAGCTTGTGATGATAATATCAGCGCCCTGGTTACGTATACTGCAGAAGGTTGGTTATATTGGGTTCCGCAGAATTATGCGCTATCCTCTTCAAAGCGCACAGTTATCAAGCACTTGAGAACCACATGTGAGAAATGATTGCCGTTCAGTATCATGCTGATAGCCTGGAGGAACAGCCTTTTTGTGAGAGAATGTGCCAAGACTATAAACTTGCCGGTACAGTATGTAATTTTTCCTAGCAGTTTGTGTCCACCAAGTCCATAAACCTCTTGTTAGCCAGAGAAACTAGCAAATTTGGGTTGTATAACGTCATTGATCTAAGAATCCGAATGCCGTTTCACACGGGGTTGGACCCTTGACCATAATCGCGTTTGGTAATAAGACGGGAGCCACAGAGAGGCCGTGTGAGAGTGCTTACTGTACAAGTTGGCATCCATATGATCATATTTCGTGATAGCTTATTAACTGACTAAACCTTCCGCAGCTTCCGCATTTTATCAAGACCCCGAAAGCTGTTTTTAAACAATTCTATCTATATACTGTGTTAAATGGGTTTTTATTTTATTTAATTTAAATTGAATTTCTCCTTATTAACTCGCTTGATCATGTAATTCTACCTTTATCTTTGCATGAATATCTAAATACGGTGTTCTGATACGGTACAATTTGAGTCATCGAACAGGGCTTATTTCGCTCTTTTCCATTTCAGCGGACTTTAGTCTCAACTCCGCCGCTGTCTATTAGGAATCGACTGCGCGGCTTGCTTTCGGCCCCGAAGAATGCATGTCATTGGACCGCTGGGCTAGAAACTTCGATTCAAGTTCGTTCCATCCATACCTACTTTCCCGTCCGCTTCTCGTTTTCGTTTTATCTATTCTGGCTCTTTCACCGATATGAAACTGCTGCTACTTTTGTGATTTCGCATTATCAGCTTGGAAATATCATCCCTGACCCGTCTGTACTTGTCCGCAAATTCTGGCCTCTTCTCCTTTGTCTCTCTCCCTCCCAGCTTCTGGTCTACGTCAAGCCAGCTCATGTGAAACCTCGACGGGGTACCGCGGGTCCCGATTCGTTACGCGGGTTAAACTGGAAATTACCTTTACCACGTCTTTTTACTTCCTAACGTACCCTATTTATTGGTTCTGCGGCCTCCAGCACCCGACGGGACTCAACAGCGACAGCGCATCGCAGCCTTAAATCCCCGGCCGGGTCGATATCGTACCCGTGTACTTGGCATCCATCTTACAGCATCGTCAGCTTATCTATCACTTTGCATTTTATACTGGAACAGTTCCCATCGTCTTGGCCTTGCCTCTTAGAATCATTGCGTCTTGGTCTCAACTCTGACTGTGCCCCTCCCCCTCACCTGACGCCCGACGCCCGACGCCCGACGCCCAGCGGCTTTACTAAGGTTCCAGCGGTTCTCTTGTGGAGCTATAGGTGCACTGCCCTGGATATTATTAACATTGGCGTCATCGGATAATTTACTCAACTCATCCTTCAGACAACTCAACTCCGGTTACGTACTTGTATGTTATGTGAGGATTGAACAATTCGCAGACATGTCAAACAATAACGCGCCTGGATCGGCATCGCACAAGACGCCTCGAGTCTTGGCCTGCGTCTTGTGTCAACATCGCAAGATCAAATGCGATCGCAACACGCCCTGCTCAAACTGCATCAAGGTGCGTCAACTACTATATTCTACATGTCATGTACCCATGAACCATCTATATTGAATCCTTATTCTCTCATCATGACCTGTTTTTCCACAGTCTTCGTTCCGCGCTCCAGGCCTGCCACTAACTTGTTACAAGGCAAATGTTACTTGCACACCAAGCACACCAGCTCCCGCAAGAAAGCGCCGGAGACCTAATCAAGACCTCCAAGAGCGACTTGCTCGATGTGAGCAATTGCTCAAGCAGTATGCCGACGGTTCTGTACCATCTCCATCTGTTGCTGCGCCGTCGCCTACTACCAATGGCTCGCTGCCCGACGCCATGTCTACACAGCCGGACACCCTCCCTGCGACGCCCACTAACATAGATGGTCAGTCCAAATGGAAACCAACTGGAAAGATGGTCAAAGGAGAAGGTGGTGTGCGTTTCATGGATAGCTACCTCTGGGCGAATATCCACGACGAGGTGAGTTAATCTAATTTGTGCTACTGACATGGCAAACTGACACGACACGGGACCATGAAGCTCCAAGCCATGAAAGAGATTGTCGATACCGACGACCCTGAGGATTCCAGCGTCATGGGCTCCGAGGATCTGAGCCCGGACTATAACATTGATCTTCTTCTCTCTTCAGATGCCCCCCACAAATCGACCGAGGAGCTCCAGCCCGACCCTGTTCATGTCTTCAGACTCTGGCAGGTATTCGTCGACCGCGTCAACCCCTTGATCAAGATTATTCATGTCCCATCCGTCCAGCCATATGCCCTAGAACTGGCTACTAATGTGAACAATATCCCACTCAACTACCAGTCTCTCTTGTTCTCCATCTTCACCATGGCGACGGTGTCTCTTACCGAGGCCGAGAGTGTGCAGATGCTGGGAATGTCTCGCGAAGAGGCCTTGCGAAAGTATACTGTTGGAACCAAACTAGCGCTCACGAAGTTTAACTTTCTAAAAAACTATGATATGGTCGCTTTGCAGGCATTGCTACTGTACCTGGTAAGATGCTTTTGGTGGCTGTTGCATACCGGTTTATGTGCTAACGTCTCTCAGTTCTCTCTCCAAAACCGTTATGATAGACATGCTGCTTGGATTCTCAGCGGAATGGTTGTACGAATTGCGCAAAAGATGGGTTATCATCGCGATGGTGACTACTTGGGACTTAACGCCTTCGAAACAGAGATGCGGCGACGCGTGTGGTGGCAGATCATCATGCAGGATGCAAAGAATGCGCTGGTATCTGGCTTGAGCCACTCCTTACTTCCAAGTAGCTGGGATACCAAGATGCCACAAAATGTCAACGATGCCGACCTTTTCCCTGGATCAGTCGAACCCCTTCAGGCTCGCGAGGGCCCAACAGAGATGGCGTTTGTTCTACTCGGCTACCAAATTGCCAAGTTCTTGGTAAGCGCAGAATCTCTGCATGGCACCCCAGGACTGGAAGCCGCAATTATGGGTGAGGACTTTGAGGACCAAGATCCTACCACCTATCCGACCGTCGACAAGTACCGGGAGTTGGTGGATGTACTAGAAGAGAACCTTAAGGAAGTGGAGATTCGTTATATCGACCCAACTGCTGGACCCGTACATCTCGCCGCTCTCAGCGTTCGTCCGATGATCACCAGCAAGATGAGGGAGATGTTGGTACCCATGAGAGAGCAGCCAGAGTGGGGAACCGAAATCCTCGACAAAAAGGATAATCTGTTCAAGATTGTTTTGATGAACAATGAGCATAGCACCCATGCTTACGAGATCATGGAACAGGCAGGATTTCTGTGGTTTTTCAAGTACCATTTTCAGATCGAGATCTTTACAGTTATGACGAAACAGCTGTGCCAACGACCGACTGGCTCTCTTGCTGACCGCGCATGGTCCATGGTTCAGAAGATTTACCACTATCATCCTGAACTTATGGACATGTCCCAAAAGACATACTCTGTTCAAGCCCAGATGGTACTGGGGGCGTGGAAAAAGCGCGAACAGGCTTTCAGAGCATCGGGCCTCCCCCTCGAGACACCAAACATCATCTATCACCTGCGCGACATTATAACGAGCGAACCACGTACTTCGGAACCGTCACCACAACAGCCGATGGCTCAATTTCCCTCAACAAATGCACAAATGACGGATCTTGATCCTTTCCTGGGTAATTACCTGGATGTATCGACGCTTAACTGGGATATGTGGGGGAGCATGAATCAGCCCCAAGAGCCTCCGCTGCCTGTTTCATTTCTTGGCGGATTCGGCATAGGTAACATGAATTAGGGCAGTTTCGCCGGCGCAGAAGGGGCTTCAAGCCATGAGAATGTACTGAGATGGATATGATAATGAAACGGGAAGCTCCGTGGAGTTGGGTGCATGATTGGGTATTATAGAGTGGCGCTAGATGATTGTCAATGGGTGGAACAAAGCTAGGTAGGGAGTTTGTTACCCATCGTGTACTAATAAACATCCCATTCAAGCACGGGGTGGTTGCGCATTTTGTAATAAGCTAGAGTTTCATGGTTTCATATGTTCCATTCACGATGTCATGATATTCTCTTGGTGGTTGATGTATTGACCTTGGAGAGTCTATCCTGTTCTCCCACCATCCCAAATTCTTTCTTCACAGGGTGCCCTTTATATATGTATTTACTGCAATGATCGTTGTTGATTCCAAATCAAACCATCAATGACTTTCATTGCAACGACACTCAGGTAGTATCAACATTGCCAGGACGCTCACGGCCAGACATAACTTCGAGACGATACGTCCCCTGCTGAGTAACGCGGACGTTCTGAGCAGCACCTCCGACCCGGTGAGTGGCCTCGGCCTCAGCCTCCTGGTCAATGTTGGAGTCTCGTTCGGCGCGCATGCGAGCACGGCGGAGAAGGGCAGCGTTACTAGCCGGGGTATCAGGACGAGGACGCCAGGTGAAGTAGAGCATGAGGGAGATGAAGATGACGAAAAGAATGGCGCTGAGGACGGCGACGAGGATGTTGGCGCCGAGGACGCTCATGCGCGGATAGATGGGTGAGGTGGACATGGTTGCGAACTTGGGATGTTAGTGCTTGATGAGGCAGATGGGGATGGTGATACTATACCAGAACTGGTTTCTTGTGGTGTTGATGAGAATGACGATGAAGATTGTGCTGGGAAGAGTATGAGCCGAGAGCAATATGGTTATATAGACTATCATGGAGAGGTGCAAATGCTGGAGGAGAATGGGAAGTATGGTGCTATTATTCAGGAAAGTGCGATTGTGAATAGTGGGCGAGCAGCTAGGAAGAACTGATATTAATAGAGGGCACCATGTCCGTAGTTTTTATGAGGATGTTTGAAGGTTGTATTGTTCAGTAAAGGTATAGATGTACTATTCAAATGGAAATTCATACTTTGTTTACACCATAGTTGACCAAGGCGAACAAACAGCAATCACTAAATGAAGACCAGGACAATAGCACTTACAACAGTGGAAAAAAAAGGATATTCTCAAGTACTCTACGTTGGTCTATCTCGGGTATGAACCAGCAAACCGTCTCTCAACTCTTAGACCTCCTCCAACGGCCTTCCCTGAGCATTCGTCACCCTTAACATTTCAGTCATCCTCACCTGTGATTCAGCATCGCGCTTCTGCTGTTTTTTCTGCTGTCGGTGGGCCAGCCACTGGAGACAAGAGCAGGGCACGATGAAGAGAAGAAAAAGGCATACCATGCCGACTGTGAGGCCGATGATGACGGTCTTGTCGGAGGGGGGTTTCTCAACAGTTGGGACGGCGGTGGAGGAGGATGTGACGAAAGTGCTGGTGGAAGACATCTTGGGATGCAGGAGAATTTTAAGTGTAGATGTTGTTGAGTTGGTAGTGAGTTTGAAGAATGAGATTATTTGAAGTGCCTGGATAGGCTGGCTGAGGGTGTGGGAGTTATATGTTTAACAAAGTCTTTGTTCTATACATATAAAATAGTGAATATGATGTATGTCAGTAAATATGGAACAAGAATGAAAGGGGTGAATTGCTATAAGCATTGTGTAGAACGGTTTGGGCAGGTTGAGTCTTTATCCGCTTTGTGTTCAGGCGGGCGTCTGAACATACATTGTTACCACTCATATTGATTACTGAGAGATACCAACTTGAGACTGTTTTAGGCATTTGATTGATTCAAAGAACATGGCTGCCCTTTATGGTCAATCTTTATGTATGGCGTGTACTATCCATAGACACAACCTCCCACAGACTCACTCTAGGTGAAGCCCCCAGTTCTTAGACCTGGCCTAGTGAATAGATGAGAGGCACAAGTAGCAGTTTTGACTTGATAATTACTGCGGATGTCATTAAAAAGCGGCAATTTGCTGCGTACGAGAGAATGTAAAGCGTGTTGTGCAATATGCCGTCTTGAAGGTGAGGCTATACAGATCCTCGCCTCGACATATGTGGAATACGCCAGGGACATGCGTTCCGTTGTTCAAACATGCAGCCCTTTAATCCACGAGTCTACCTAGCCGAAACTTTGTTACATCTTTTATCACTGGTCAAAAGGCCGGATGCACTCAATGCTCAAGTTTGGATTGGAGGATCGCTGTGTATGCAACGAGCGACACTCTTTAGCACATCAACAGCCATGAAAAAGTAATCATGCGACAACAATAAAATGACAAGTTGTCATTTGTAGCACTGCAGTACACATCTAGTCAACATGTTCACGCAAGAATGTAGATCTCAAAATGAAACGACACCTAGACGGAGAGAAGCTAGGTGTCGAGATTAACGACGGATCCAATTTCCCAATATTCTTCTAAGAACTGTCCTCGAGTCCAAAGACCCTGCCTGCAATGCTGTCCACTCTCTACACTAGACAGCGTGCGGCGGACGTTCTTGTCTATCTGAAGAAGAAAAGGAAAAGAGGGAAAAAACGAAGATGGAAAATTTCACCATAAACCACCTTAGCATGGATGCTTAGTCACGATTCAGCTCACGTGAAACTGACGCTCGACAGGTCACGTGCAAATTCGAGATATGAAGCAACTCGGATGAGGAATTCACGGCTCCCTATTGGCCAATCTGGACCGAGAAGCCGAGGACCGTTCCGATGCTCGCGAATAGGACGCCATCATCATCGACATCTTTTGACCAGCGACTTGAAACGTCTCGAAGCAACGACGCCGACGATACCGTTGAACGAAATATTGGCTGATCTTTTGTCTTTCGAATCCGATCAAGTCTCTTCCTCTCCGCCATAATGCTCGCTCAACGTGTTGGCGTCGCCGCCCTCCGCCAGGGTACGTTTACATTTGCGCAAACAAGTGAATACCAAGACAACAGCTACTGACAGTGGATTGTGAATAGGCGCGGCCAAGCCTTTCTTTGCTCAGAATATTCCCAAGGTTGCTCTCGCTGCTGGCATGTCAACTTCATCTTCTCGGTACGTCTCCAACGAACAGTTCAAGCCTGTATTCAAAAGCCTAATATATCACAGATCCTCCGTTTCCACCAAGGTCTCCCAAGAAGATGGCCACCAGATCCTCGTCAACCAGCGCCTCAACCGTCCCGTCTCCCCCCATCTGGCCATCTACAAGCTCGAGCAGACCTACTTTGGCAGCTCCGCCTGGAACCGAATCACCGGCTCTACCCTGTCCGTCACCCTCTACGGCTTCTCGATCGCCTACCTCGCCGCCCCTCTCGTCGGTCTGCACCTTGAGAGTCTCAGCATCGCTAGCTTCGTTGCTGGTCTGCCCCTCGCTGTCAAGGGCGGCATCAAGTTCACCCTCGGCTTCCCTTTTGTCTACCACGCCATCAGCGGCTTCAAGCACCTGCTGTACGACGCCGGCAAGGGCTTTGCCAAGACGACTATCGTCCAGGCTGACAAGTACATCTGGGCTGCCAGTGTTCTTGGTGCTATTGGTCTGGTTGCTTTCCTGTAAGATACCAAAACGTTGAAGAATTGGACTACGAGAGTGGGGTCGTGGATGGGCAACATATACACAGTGGATGAATACACCAAGTTGCGAGGAATATGGTTGAAAGGAGTACGGCAAGGGACTAGAGACTCGTGTATGAGTATGAGCCTGGGAAGGCATTCACTTTGAGCCAACAATTTTATTATCTGTACACAAGCGCCTTGAAATGCTTGCGCATGTTCTAGCCAAATCTTTTGGTGAGGTATTCCGCAACCTAAACGCCATTCGCCTGCCGCAATTACAATTCACCAGACTCATTCCAAGAACCGGGCATCTAGGATCGTCCGGATCAGTCCCCGGTTACCGGACGAGGCAATCTTTTCTCCAACGATAGGTCCGATAAACTCCTTTAGCTCAGTCACATCCGATTCTGCGCTGGATGTTCCATTCACTCCGGTTGCGTCAGACTCAACGTTATCTGCTAGTGAAGCCACAGCCTGTACGATGCCCTGCACAAGCATCTCGTAGTCCATTGTACCCTCGGCCTTTTCCTTGAGAGGTTGTAGAATTCCAGAATCAAATGTTTTGAGGTTTCTTAGCACCAATACACGAATCGCCTCTGGTCCGCCTGCCTCGAGCAGACCGTGAATGGCGCCGTAAAGAACAGCAGGCGGTTTGGTGGGGTCGAGGAAGTATTTGAGACACGTTCGTGTGAGTTTGGGTCGGAGCAGTGTGTTTGAAGCCGAGTATTTGCGCGCGATTTGTCCTACCAATGATGCTGCCAGCTGTCGCAGGTCATATTGCTCCTTCAGTGCGTCGGTACCTTCATCAGTACCAAGCTTCCTCGCCATGAGACATGTAAGGGCGGGTGCTGAGAGCGGGCTGGCGTAAGGGTCCAGGAAAAGACTCTTGTTTTCAATAAGAGCATTCGTCAACTCCATCATTTGCTTGAGAGTAAATGTATCGTCAAGATGATGCGTCACGCGATCCATGATAAAGGTGATAAAGTATGGGATCAGTTGGTGTAGACCAGGGTCGTCTCTGACAGAACCGAGTGCGGCTTGTCGAAGGCGCACCACCTCTTCATCGGGGTTGTCGTCGAGGACCGCAGCCTGGATCTTGTCAAAGTATAGGATAAGCTCCTTGCTCACAATGTGTTTAACAGAGGGCTTCATGGAGACGTTATCGTTGCCTGCTAGGGCAGACAAGGCAGGGTTGGCACCGGGGCCCTTGGGGAGAAGCTCCTGCGATCGAGACTCGGACGTCGTGGGGTTCTGGGGGATGGAGGGCTGAACACCTTCGATTGCGAGCCAGTGTGCTACCGAGACGGTTAGTTTACATGCTCTGCTGGATTAAGAGATAGATCGTACCTGTAAAACCCATATCGCGCGGCACCTTGGGCAAAGGCGCATTGATGAGCTTTTCAAAATCGACTTCCTCGTCCTCGATATAGAAGAGCGGCTGACCAGGTCCAAGACTGGCTTCGCCGTACCGTAACGGACGCGTGGAATCGTAGCCGTAGAGGGGTTCGACGTCGAGGGCCTTGAGCGCGAGCGAGATGTCGTTAACAGTCAGGGTCGTTCGGCGCGCGGCGCGCATGAAGCGCAGGGACTCGACAATGACCTGGCCAACTCGGTATTCGACGTCTTGTGTTAGGCACTTGAGGGCCTCTTCGTTAAGAGAGCTGATGCCGACCGATTCTGCGACGTCCTTAACATTGTCGGGGTTCCAGAGAAGCTTGGGGGTTTCGGCCGCCATGGCACTGACGGGTGAAGCGCGAGTGGGCGCTTAGAGTTAAAGGGCGATATCAGTGAGGTGAAGCGTAGGTACGGAGTTGTTTGGTATTATGATTGGGGAGAGATTACAACTATGTTGATGGTTTTTTGGGGATGAAATGCGTGAGGCTTGACTGCCAGGACTATCTGGGCTGAGATACGTTTGGATTTGGAGTGTGGCGTAACCTGGGGTAGCGCCACATATACCCCACAACTGAGAAGAGGCTGGATCGCAACGTCTATCTCCACTCATACCTTGTAAATAACTTCTGTGATGGACTCATCACAACAATGGTAAAAAAGATAATGAGAATACCTAGACTTTAAAATGTTCGACTTTAGGTACAAGATCCACCAAAATTTCAACACCCAAAAAGAATTGAATAAACCGAGAGGCAAGAAACTGCTCCCCTCTCATACTGACTTTTCCTGAACCTCAACGCCCTGAGACAACCAAACAATACAGGTCCAATGCGTCAGTACTAGGACGAAGAGGCTTAAACGTCGTAGCTGTACTGCACGCTTACTTGACCCTGCTGAATACCGCCGCAAACGATCGAGAAGTCCATTTGATTCCCATCCCAGTGGAAGTCGATTTCTAGTTTACCTCGAACATTGAGAGATTCGAGCCCAGGACATAGGAAGATTAAACGTTCTCTCCTGGGTGTTTACGGAATGAAGCGTCTTCATGTCGTACTCCCAGTGTTCGCGAGCAAAGGTTTCAAACTTATTCTCGGTGATGGTTTTGAATGTAGGCCCAGGGCATGTTGCTCTGGCCTTTGTCCTCAGCAACCTCATGAATGCATCGTCCAGCAGTGCCCCGCCAGCCAGAATGCATTCTCCTGGAACAACTTCCTCCACGGTGAAGGGCTGAACTGAGCAGACCTTATAGGCAATAGAATCCTTAAGGTATCATGAGCATCAAGGTATGTTAGCAGAAACTAGGAGGACTTACTGTAGTGCCGCCGCCGCAGTCACAGACAATGATTACATCGCCGTTGTTGAGCTCTGAAAAGAAGACATCCATCAGAATCATTCGAGTATACCACGTATCTCGGTACGAGCTTACATTGGATTTTGAAAGCAGAGCAATTGCGGTGGCCTCTGGCTCCGAAAGGAACTTGGGAGTCAGCTGGACATGGGCATTCAAGATTTCCGTCTTATTGACCGCCTCGACCATTTTCTGCCTCGCGTACTGGGGCCAGACAGCTGGCACAGTCACAGTCACAGTGATTTGAATCAAAGGATCAGGAAACTTTCCAGAAGTGTCGCGAAAATGGGCATCCATATACTTTTCAGATACTCGCCCGTAACTGTCACCGCTGAGTGTCCCAACGATTCCCGTTCCGCCGACAACTTGTTAAAAATTTCCGAGTTGCGGACGTCAACAGGCATGTCGTCCTGATGAAGGAGGGCGAGTTTAAACCACTTGAGTTCAATGTCACGATTCTTTTCGTTTAAGCTGATGTCGGAGGCATCCACTGTGGTAGGGACCTTTAGCCCATCAAGTGTAAATACTGAGGAAAAGGACCCGCAGTTAGGAGAAGGTATCTGAGCCCCCTGAGAACGAGACTTGCAGGCAACTCCAGAGAACCTGTTACATGGTATGAGCGTTACTATCCTTTCGGAGCAGGCAGTGAATCAAGCATCGATAAACTTACGTTGTTTCAAAGTCAATACCGACAAAGATCAGCTCGCGGGTGTTGCTCGCCTCTACATGAGGAGAATACCCAAACGGCGTCATGATGTCTGGTTGGCAAGTAAAATGAGTAGGATGATGTTTCTGTCGCAGGAGTTCTTGTATGTGGAATGAATCAAGTGTCAGGAGATGACGTTTAGTAAGGAGGAAGTGGGCTTAAATATATTGAGCACATGAAAGCAAGCAACGAGATATGCTCTGTACAAGCTGTTATACGATGTATAAAACTCTAGCTCCAAGACCAGAAAGATGGAGAATACATATGATCAATCATATCGGCTGGGTCAAGTTACTGGTGCTATCGACAAGAGATTGCTGACAAGGCAACGATGGTGTTGGTCGCAATACAAGTCCGATAGACCCCGCCCTCTCTCTACTTATGTAGGCTTCCTGCCCCAAAACAAAGATATGCGGTCAGTAAACCACCTAGTTGGCTGAATACTGACGGAAGAGTTTTGCTTGAGTGTCACCCCGGGCAAGGTATTCTGGCTTAGCAAAGGTTGGAGGCATCTACGCCGCCTTCAAGGCTGGTTGCATGAGAAGAATGAAGGAGTACTGGTCTATGCGGGCCAGCTTGGCATTTCTCTGGCTTGTTTCTTTATCGTGTATTCCGACGGGAACAAACATCCAACACCCTTCCGCCCACTCAACAGTTTTAGGAACAAGACGCTAATTTAACAAGCCGTGGCAGCCATTACCATTTTTTACTATGTAATAGATTATTTATAGATAAAAGAGCATGTGTTCATATCCTTGCACGCTGGCACGGGATGTGGTCTTTCCGCTTGGTTTCTTTGTCCTATACGCCGGATCGGCTCAGCACTCAGCTCTGCCCATTGACACCATGCTTGTAGTGGCGGTCACGGAAATGCCCTTGGCCGTCATTCGGAATCAGGCAGACAGCCAGGAGGCTTAGACTAGGTTACATAACGTGAATGATCCCGGAGATTCCCACATCTTTGAGACCTTGGAGTTGTCAGATCAACTTTCTCCTTTTTTTTTCCATCAGCCTCCTGAGTTTCCCCTTTTTGCTCCCTAGATATGACCAGTCCCAGAAGATCTAAGCGACTTGAAGCTCGCAAGAATCAGCCTGAGAAGAAGGCTTGCAGAGCGACCAAGAAGTTCAAGACTTCAGAGACTCGTGCCCCGAAGAAGGAATCTATGAGCAATCACGACGAAATGTCAGACGAGTGGGGTGAGCTTGCTAAAGAAATAAAGCTCAAGGTATGTGGCCAGTTCTCCTTAGCATTCTTGGTCAAACATGCAACAATATCTGACCGACTATATCAAGACTGGCAAAGACTATCGTTTTTCCATTCCCGGGGTCTACCAGCCTACAAAAGAGAATAAGAACAAAGAACAAAGGGCTGGAGTCATTCTACGCTATTTTGACAACCTAAATGACCATGGCCAATGTCAGGTATTGATGCTCATCTAACCGAGCTTCGTCTTGAGCAAATACTTTTGGCTTGGCCCCCAAGGCAAACGTGTATAGTCGGGAGGACTCATAGCAATTGGTAGACTGTATTGATTTATCACACTGTCTGGTCACCATCTCCATGGTTATGACCCATAGGGCGTTGATTTTGAATAAACAAGCTTCGATGGCAACGGGAAAAGGCGTGCCATAGCCCACAAAGGGAAATAGATGTTCTACTCGACGTGGTCCTGAGAGCATACTTTTGACTATTGGATATCACTCTAGAATGCACGGTCCAAAAGTGAAGCTGAAGATGCACCCATCTTAGTCTATCTTTGGTGTTGACGGATGTCTTGCGGAACCAAGTCCGAGTGGGGCATCATCGCGGAATCTCAGTGGCCTAGGCACGTGACCTTGGAAAATGTTCGCGACGAGCTTCACATCTACCCCATCGCCGTAGTGTATTGGGCGCAATTCAAGAACTCCTCCTCCAACCCCGCCCAATCCAATATCCAGCCATGGCTCTTCAACCTTGTCGCTCTGGACTCTTACGGAGCAGAAAAGCCGCCACCCGCGCCCTCATGCCTTGCGTCCGCACATACGCCACCGATTCGACACCCGAATCCTTCAAGACCAACAGCGCTTCTACCGCTTCCGCTCCCGTGCCACGATGGAGTCAGACGCCTGCAGGCATGAAGGCACCCCTACAGCTCGACTTTGCAAAGAATCCCAGAAACAAGATCTGGACCGTCAACAACGACCCCCGGAAGCTGGATGAGGTTTACGACCGTCTGCTAGGACAAGGCGGCAGCAGGCTTCTGCCTGAAGAGCTCAAGTGGCTGGCTGTTACGCATAAGAGTTTTGATCAAGGAAGGAGAGGATTTAACGACCGATTGGCTCTTCTAGGTAGGTTGCACGAGCAATTGAGGGGAGTCTGATATGCTGACTTGCGAAGGCCGAATGAACCTGATTATGGAGACGACAAAAACCATTGTTGCCAAGGACCCAATCCCCGGATCGACAGTTGCCGATGAGTACGAGCGCCAGCCATTTGAGCACCCCAAGTTGCAGTCACTAGACAACTTGACTATGGAGGGGCCCAGAGACATTGCCGGCAGGGAGAAACTCACTGGATTGGCCGCCGAAGTGGGTTTGATTGATGTTGTGCGGTGGAAGCCTCGACTGGTACATCATATACGTTTCCTGTGATGGGTTTTGACTAACATGCAACAGGTACGAGACCTCAAGGCGTCAGGTGTTGATGTTGTGCTCAACGGTGCGATCCTGGCCATTATTGGAGCCATTACTCTGCAGCACGGGTCGGTGATGGCATCGCAGGTGATTAGGGAGCGAATATTATCCAAGTTGGAGTAAGTGTGGTGAGCGGGTTAATCTGTATCATATATCTGTACCATTTAGGGAAGAGGTCTGGACCTGTACAAAGCGTGACGGTTATCAAGACTTGTAAAAGAAAAGTTTCACGAGTTGTATGATTCAATTATCAGGCATTGGTCTATGGACTGCATTGGAACTGGATTATGTAAAGGTCATTATGATTAGGGTATCAAAATTCATTGCAACAAAGGCGTCTCTTCATCGGCTGGCTCAGCAGCATTCTCATCTTCCTCCTCTTCCTCGCCATGATGTATGAGTTTCTCTCTGTACATCCAGCCAACACAAGTTCCCGCGCCAGGCCCAACCACAAGAGATGTGGCAGCCGTAGCTAAAGGAACTCTCCACCCAACCTCGACTAGCATCCAGTACAGAACTGTCCAGAAGATGAACTGGGTGTCAACTTCAATAAAGACTATGGTCGATCTCGTCATCTCCTTGCGATCATCAGGCTGAGTGAGGCTCCAAATGAAAAAGACGTGGGATAGAATTGAGCAGATGATTGGAAGCAGGTAGACAAATAGGAGAGATCGTCGGTTTGATGCTAGGTGAACGGTCGTAGGGTTTGCTCTTCTCATTGAAATGACGATCTTGCGAGTGGTTTGTCGGATGATTGTCACATAGACGGGGAAGAAGAGCCAGATACCGATCGTTGCTGGAGTCGTGTAAAACAGCATCAAGATGGAGGGCAGAAAGTAGCCGATGGCAACACTGACGGGGATAGCCACAAGTTCGCTGCCAGGAAGATGACGGCTCGTGAAAATCGATCGAACCTCACCTCTTCCATCATTTCTATTTTGCGCATTCAAAACGCTTCTCGCGCGATGCAAAAATGCAGGAATAATAACCAACTCCCAAACAACAGCGCCACCCACAAGATCAAACACCAACCACAGCCCCGTAGGATAAGCAATGAGCACATTCGGCGCGTTGCAGATACGTGCAGCCTCAACAGTGCTCACTGTCAAGAGACCGCCGAGAAAGGCGACGACGACAGCCATGACGGCCGTGCTGCGAAGAGAGTGCAGCGCGGCGCGGAAGAAGCTGACAATGTAGCATAGTGGTGTGCCCAGGGCTGGGATACGGCTCATGGCGGGGAGACGAGCGCGAGAGTGGCATTGCGACCAGAGGAGAGCGGCGTTGACGTCGGAGTGGATGAAGAGAGTGACTATGGTAGCTAGAGCGAGGAGAATGGGTGGGATGATGAGGACGCGGTAAGAGAAGTGGTGGATAGGGGCTTTCCAGCGCGTTGAGGGCATTGCAAGTGATGATGGTTGTTGTAATGAGTCAAGTAATGGCGGTAGTCAATAGGGAAAGTTAAAAAAGTGAGGCATTACGATTTCATCATGAGAAAAGGCGGTTATGAGGTTTAGACGCGGGTGTCATGTGGTGAAGATGGTTCTCGTGACAGGATGTTGGTGGTGGAAGATCTGCACCAGCGTTAGGCTGAATATGGACGGACTCATTCTTCTTATTTTATATAATCCGTGCATATAACTTATTAACTTATTTAGCTATTTAGATTTCATGTAGAGACGGGCTATTGTAAAACATGTTTTCTCTTCACTTTGATCTTTCTTCTTCATTCCGCCAACCATGGCCATCTTAAACTCACCAACCACACACCCAGGCTCATCAATTTGCCTCCTGAGAGCTGGTTTGTAATGTCTTGCTTTTACCCAAATATCCATTTCTCAACATGAATTGTTCTAAGATTCTCAGCTGATCTTGCTAGCCACGTCCACTGCCTGCACTTAGTTGCGTACCATGATGGTCAGCAACAGTTCGTGGACCAGCAACAGTTCGTGCACAGTAGCAACACAAGACACGGCATATCATTAAAACAAATGCGCAAAGTTTTCACCTCCCAGAAGAAGGAACAGACACAGGAGGAGATTTAAAAGCTCGGACCGATTCTATATGACTTGTCTAGACTTTGAGAAGCTCTACCTAGACAACCATAAATCCGGCATGGACCATGGGAGGAAGTTTTTGGGCCGACTATGAACAGCCAACTCACTTAAGCGCCTGGTTGCCTCGTGAGATGTTGGTTGTTGTTGCCCAAGGATGATCTATCAACCTTCATTGCTGAATAGCTCCGACCCAATCGCAAAGAGGTTTGTTCCTCTGCCAATAAAGCAAACATGACCGGGTAACCTTGGTACTTTCGCTTTCAGAATTGAAGATGATTCAGCTGAATTTCATCATGATGCATCCCCTCTCTCACCAAGTATAAGAACCCCCTACATCCTCCACTTCCAAACAGGTCTTTTATCTTCATCCATACCAACAACATACAAAAAAGCCTAAGATGGTGCGACCAACTATCTCTTGCCACTGGATGTGGCTCGTTGTCATCTTATGTCATCTTAGCTTGACCGCTGTTGGTTGCAAGAGCAAGCCTGAGCAAGTTAAGCCACTACCTACAAAACCACAAACCCCGGAATCCACCATATTAGAAGAGTGGTGCGACGATTTGCTGATGACCCCTCTCCAATGCCCCTGGCCCGTCTTGAACTTCATGGAAAAGGAACACGGCGTATGGTCTTTTTTGTACTCGACCACTGACCGCGGCCCCTGGCGTTCGACATGGATCCAGAAATATTGTACCCAAAACTGCTCAGATTCAGTGTCAACATTCGAGTCAAGATACCGACGGGGATGCATCGATAGAATCGACCGGGGGGAAACATTCCCACGAAACAGAGTGTTATCCATGATTACTAACATCAAGTATTTATGCAAAATCGCGAAGTAGGAAACCACCGTTGCCCATTGCCAGCCGAGAAGCTGACTTCTCTTCTTTCTAGCCCAAGCTTCGGAAACCCTTTGACAACCAAAGACGAAGAGATTTTGCGCCTTGAGAAAGATTACGGAATGAAGTCTGGATACTCCAAAGAAGGTAGGTAAGCCCAATACCAGGATTGTGATTCTTAAACTAACTCGTAGGTCACCCAGATATCGATTTCATGCCGGAAATCCACGACAAGATGGGACGATGGGGAACCCCTTAAAACTTCCCAATGTGGGAGCTCAATCTGGAGCCATTTGAGTAATGGTGAGAACTATTTAACTTATCCAGCTGCCACCGACAGGAGCTGATAATATGTTCTCTTGCGTCTGTTTGAAGTGGATCTCCTTTGCTTCTTGTGCCCCGTTAACTGCCCGTTGCGGGGCGAGGTGCTTAGGGAACTAAAGTGTCAGACAGGGGGAAAAGTGTAAGAAAGGGAATTCAATTTAGAAGCTAGCTAATATATTTGGAGATATGTATCTATTTATATGAGATAGCTTTAATCTTATACTCTACTTTTGTCAATGCATGCTAAAATTCCCTGACTACTGCTGTGATACCTCTCACCTTGCCCCATTCAAGGCCACAGACTCCTCGCAGACCAGTAGGCCTTCAAATGTCTTTGATAAGACAAATTTCTGCCTGGTTTGAGACTTTCATGCGGCCATTGTGCTGAGAGTTCGGAAGATTATTTGGCATTTAGTTCGATGAAGGACTTGTGGTGCTCCCAAGGTCTGCCACATATATGTTGTCAGGGTTTCGGCATTGTTGATAGCAACTACAAGGTATCATAGAGCAGACAATTGCTTCACAAAGGGTTAGATATAAGAATAGGTATATAAATACGACCGTACCATGGAAACGCTCCATGAACATATCATACATCATAATCTCGGGGTATATCAAACCGCTCATGGCCGGATTTCAAAGTCCGAAGAGGGGAAACATGGCCAAGTTCTCGGCAAACAATTATCAGGCAGGTCCATGACTCTCAATTCCCTCCGAAGCACCCGCCGACGCTCATCATGATCCATGACAAGCACCGTCTAATGATTCGATAACCCCCTCCAGGTCCCCTGCAAATCGCTTCTCCGCAGCGGCCCCTCCCCCAGATTTTAGCGGCATTAGCGTCTACAGCCCCACCTCCCGGGGCGGCTAATAGAACACCGGGAGAAGAGAACCCGCTCGAGCTTGCGACCCTGGAGGGGAGAAAACACATGACATAGATAATGAGGCAGCCCCTCCCGATCAACCCTTGAGTTTGTTTGTTTTGTCTCATGTTATATTTCTCTCTCTCTTGTGTTTTTGTTCCTTGTCCCTCTGCTTGGACTCGCGACGGGAGAATCGTAGAGCGGTACTTGATGCTTTGAGCTTAAGTATCCACTCATCATCCGATCTCGCTCTCGTCAAGTTCAACTTATTCGCGCCCATGACGCTTCGGCATCATGGCATCTAACATACTACGTCCGCTGGCTACGGCCGCGGCTCCAGCGTCAGCTTCTGAGCTGTGCACCTCGTCCTTCTTTATACAGAAGCAATTCAAGGGCTACCGAGTCCAAGGTAAGCTGCAGTGCTACACTCTGCTCTGCTCTCGGAGCTATTCCGAACTAACTGAATCTCCTCAGATGCCCTTCTCTCGCGTCGCAAGCAATGGCACAGCACTTTTACAGCTTCACACCAGCGCGCACTTGTTCCGGATGTACCGAAGCCCCTCTCCCTGATCCGTCATGCTTCTACAACCTCGCCGCCTCGGAACTATTCCACCGTAGTCCTTCCCAAGACGACTCCCTATGACAATCTTGTTGTCGGCGTCCCTACCGAGATCTTTCCCGGGGAGCGCCGTGTGGCACTGACGCCTGCCAATGTAGCTCTCCTCAAGAAAAAGGGCTTCAATCAGGTCCTCGTTGAACGTGGTGCTGGTACTTCTGCTGATTTTCTCGATGCAGCCTACGAAAAGGCTGGCGCAACTCTGGTTACTGGTCCCAAGGAAATCTGGTCTAACTCCGATATTGTTCTCAAAGTCCGTGGTCCTGGTCTTGGCGAAGTCGATTCCATGAAAGAAGGTCAAACTATCATCTCTCTCCTGCAACCTGCTCAGAACAAGGAACTCGTCGAAAAGATCGCCGCTAGAAAAGTCACAAGTTTCGCTATGGACATGATTCCCCGTATCTCTCGAGCCCAAGTCTTTGATGCCCTCAGCAGCATGGCCAACATTGCTGGCTATAAAGCTGTTCTCGAAGCTTCTAATGTTTTCGGTAGATTTCTTACTGGTCAGGTTACAGCTGCTGGCAAGATTCCTCCCTGCAAGGTCCTGGTTATTGGCGCTGGCGTTGCTGGCTTGAGTGCTATTGCTACTGCTCGTCGTATGGGAGCCATTGTTCGTGGCTTTGATACGCGATCTGCTGCACGCGAGCAGGTTCAGTCTCTTGGAGCTGAGTTCATTGAAGTCGAGCTCCAAGAAGACGGATCTGGCGCTGGTGGTTATGCCAAGGAAATGAGTAAGGAATTTATCGAGGCCGAAATGAAGCTATTCAAAGACCAAGCCAAGGAAGTCGACATTATCATTACCACTGCATTGATCCCTGGAAAGCCTGCTCCGAAACTGCTCAAGAACGATATTCTCGATGTTATGAAACCTGGTAGTGTTATTGTTGATCTGGCCGCTGAAGCTGGAGGAAACTGCGAAGCCACCAAGAAGGGCGAATTGGCCATCTACAACGATGTCAAGATCATTGGTATGTATCTTATTTTATGTATAAGAGTGTTCACTGACATATATAGGATACACTGATTTGCCCTCTCGCCTGCCAACTCAGTCCTCGACGCTCTATTCCAACAATATCACCAAGTTCCTGCTTTCCATGGCCCCCGAGTCCAACTCATTCGGTATTGACCTTTCTGATGAAGTTGTACGAGGGGCCATCGTCACCCAAGACGGAGATATTCTTCCACCTGCTCCTCGACCTGCTCCTCCTCCCGCACCCGTCAAGGCCGAGCCCACCGAGGCCACTCCTGAACCTGTAGCTCTTACGCCCTGGCAGAAGAAGACTCGTGAAGTTGCTGGCGTCACAGCCGGTATGGGCAGTGTCTTGGCTCTTGGCAAATGGACTAGTCCTCTTCTTATGTCTAATGCCTTCACCTTTGCTCTGGCCAGTCTTATTGGATATCGTGCTGTTTGGGGTGTTGCTCCTGCGCTTCACTCACCTCTGATGAGCGTCACCAACGCTATTTCTGGCATGGTTGGCATTGGCGGCTTGTTCATTCTCGGTGGTGGATTCCTACCCGAGACGATTCCTCAAGCTTTTGGTGCACTGAGCGTTCTTCTGGCTTTTGTCAATGTTGGCGGTGGTTTTGTTATTACCAAGCGTATGCTGGACATGTTTAAGCGTGAGTTATCCCGAAGAATACGAGGACATGGCTGATGATTACAGGACCTACTGATCCTCCGGAATACCCATGGCTCTATGCTATTCCTGCCACTGTCTGTGGTGGTGGGTTCTTGGTTGCCGCTTCAACTGGTGCTGCTGGTCTTGTTCAAGCCGGTTATCTAGTCAGCTCTGTTCTCTGCATTGCTTCCGTCTCTAGTCTTGCTTCCCAGGCCACAGCTCGCATGGGTAATGCGCTCGGCATACTCGGCGTTGGTACAGGCGTTTTAGCTAGCTTGCTCGCTGCTGGCTTTACCCCTGAGGTTCTCACCCAGTTTGGCGGTCTTGCTGCTCTTGGCGCTATTGCTGGTATGCTCATTGGAAAACGAATCACCCCTACCGATCTTCCCCAGACTGTTGCAGCTCTTCACTCAGTCGTAGGTCTGGCTGCTGTCCTGACCAGCATTGGTAGCGTCATGGCA
The DNA here is from genome assembly GCA_021655885.1 of Fusarium abutilonis. Taxonomy (NCBI): domain Eukaryota; kingdom Fungi; phylum Ascomycota; class Sordariomycetes; order Hypocreales; family Nectriaceae; genus Fusarium; species Fusarium abutilonis. The sequence continues at coordinate 42,135 of JAJJWN010000358.1, forward strand.
GATGTAATGGATCCCTCAACGCTTCACCTCGTTACAGCCTATCTCGGTGTTCTAATTGGTAAGCTTGATCACCCTTTAGCTCTACAATGCTGACCTCTCAGGTGGTATCACCTTTACTGGTTCCATCGTTGCGTTCCTCAAGCTCGCTGGAAAGATGTCATCTAAGCCCAAGATTCTGCCCGGCCGCCATGTCATTAATTCCGGTTTGTTGGCAACCAATGCAGCTACCATGGGTGCTTTTATTACAATGGCGCCAGGAAGCCCCATGATTGCAGCTGGAGCACTCGCTGCCAACACCGCGTTGAGTTTCATCAAGGGGTATACAACCACTTCTGCCATTGGAGGTGCAGACATGCGTAAGTCGACCCAGAGTCTTCCAAATCAAATGCTCACACATAACAGCCGTTGTTATCACCGTTTTGAACGCATACAGTGGCTTTGCCCTTGTCGCTGAGGGGTTCATGCTTGAAAATCCTCTTCTGACCACAGTCGGAGCGCTTATCGGTGTATCTGGTTCTATTCTCTCGTACATCATGTGTGTTGCCATGAACCGATCTCTCACAAACGTCTTGTTTGGTGGACTGGGCACGCCAACTGCAGTACAAGAGTTTAAACCCCAAGGAGAAGTAACCAAAACTTCTGTTGATGACCTCGCCGACGCACTCCTCAACTCTGAAAAGGTTATCCTCATTGTCGGTTACGGTATGGCCGTCGCAAAAGCCCAGTATGCCATCTCGAGCATTGTTTCGACTCTGCGATCCAAGGGCATTACTGTTCGCTTCGCTATCCACCCTGTTGCTGGCCGCATGCCCGGCCAGTGCAACGTTCTCCTTGCTGAAGCTAGCGTGCCATATGATATTGTCTTGGAAATGGACGAGATCAACGATGATTTCCCCGAGACCGATCTGGCTGTTGTCATTGGTGCTAACGACACTGTGAACCCAATTGCTATGGAAAAGGGCAGCTCTATCGAGGGCATGCCTGTGCTGCACGCTTGGAAGGCCAAGCAGGTTGTGGTGATGAAGAGAAGTCTGGCCAGTGGTTATGGTGGGTGATTTGCCTCTATGAGTCGACGCCGCTAACGAGAGTAGCTGATGTTCCTAACCCCATGTTCTACATGCCCAACGCCAAGATGTTGTTTGGAGATGCTAGAGTAACATGCGAAGGCAAGTATCTCATCCCAACTCTAGAACTCTGCTGACCGCCCCAGCCATCAAATCTGCTATTGAAGCCAAGTCGTCGTAGATTTATAAGGAATTCTCTATATAGATAGTCCGCATTTGAAGAGAAGGATCGTTGAATAGCCCATAGAGCGCAGTGTTTCTAGATCCTGTACCATTATCGTTCACCAGCTGTATCAATCATACAGCATGTAGGCTTCGTCTGAATTCAATACCCTTTTTGGGCTATCTTGACTGTAATCGTCTACGCAATTTGTTATGTACACTTATTCGCTCAACTCATCTCATCCTCATGCCCTAGGCGCAGCCACGGGCTCCCACGCCGAGATCTTGGGCTTGACGCTACAAACAGTCAGCAATTCTCCCTTTCACATCCGGGATGAAAACATACGTGTTGTACGTCTTGTAAGCTCCCCGGGTCTGGGTAAAGTTGGGGATGGCGTGCGAAGGCTCGAAGGCTCGGACACCGGCGTTCAAAAGAGAGTCCTCGGTCGGAGGCTTGTCAACCGAGTAGCTAATCCAGGCGTGCCATCCGGGCTCAATATGGGCAGCGTCGTAATCGTGCTTGGCGTATTCAACCCAGCGTGTTCGGAGAGGGAGTTCCTCGTTGTTCTCAAAGAACTTGTTGCCAGCACGATCGGTACCGATGAGACGACCAGCCTTGGTGTCACCTGCGAATGTCAGTCGGAGTTGAATAGATGTAGCGAAATCGAAGCGTACCAATGTACTGAGGGTGAGAAACAGGCGTCGTTAGCCAGACAATCGAGTGTCGTTCGGTCATCGGGTACATACCAGCATCTGGACAAAGTAGTCCTATTCAAGGTCAGCATTGGCTCGCTTGTGATCATCTGCGCAACCTACCTTGATTCCAACCTTTCGCAGGTTAGTCAGCGTTCGTGAAAGCGTCGACATGATGGCGGTTGGACGACAATTGACCTCGACGTAGAGCGAAATGGAGATGTTGCTAGCTTGTTAATGGGATGGTTTGAGATCGATTGCCCGGAGCGGATCAACCCCGGCAAAATGGCTCTGTGACGGCATGGGTACGTACCTCACAGCTCGACATCCAGAAATATTTCAGCCATTAACAAGCAATCTTGAACTACACAACAAGCTTCAATTGAGCTTTGTACGACCTCAAGATGCTCACACGGGGCTGTGGGCGCTGCACTACGAGGCTTCGCGCCGCAAGTTTTAAACCAAGGGTCCCCAGCGCAAGAGTCCAGGCCAGGCAATATGCCATACCAGCTGGAGGTACTGCTCCGGCACCGGCGTCGAGCTCTATGAATAGTATTGGACCATTGGCACCTTTTGTCACGGAATTGGATCGTCTTGCGCCGAGTTTTGATATCAAGGGGGAGCAGATTAAAATTATTCAAACACCAGCCGAGTTCTACGCGACTTTAAAGGTGCGAATACCAACAAATGCGAGGTACAAACAGGAACTGATGGTGACCTAGGATCGGATACGAAAAGCGCAGAGACGAATCTTTTTGTCGACATTATACATTGGAAAATCGGAAAAGGAGCTCATCGAGACGCTGCAAGAGGCGCTGAGGAACAATCCAGAGGTAAAACTGAGTATTCTTACGGATGCGCTGCGAGGTACTCGAGAAGAGCCCAGCCCATCCAGCGCATCCTTGTTGGCACCGCTCGTGGAAGAGTTCGGGGCAGATCGTGTTGAGATTCGAATGTACCACACGCCAAACTTGACAGGATTGAGGAAGAAATATATTCCTAGAAGGATTAACGAGGGATGGGGACTTCAGCACATGAAACTATATGGCGTTGACGATGAGATTATCATGTCTGGGTATGTCTACTCTACCTATGAGACGTGAAAAATACTAACTTTTCAGGGCAAACCTGTCTACTGATTACTTCACCAACCGTCAAGATCGCTATCATCTCTTTTCATCAAAAGAAGTTACCGATCACTTCTGGAATATCCACTCAGGAGTGACATCCTTCAGCTTCCTCGTGAAGCCCTCAAAAGAACTTGCTGGTTTCACTCTCTCCTGGCCAGAGAACAACTCAGCTCCTTCACCTCTTGAAAAGCCTGAATCCTTCATCAAGAGCACGACATCAACACTGCAGACTCTCATACATCCTACCACGAGGCCTGCACAGGACATATCCGACACAAGAGTATACATGCTTGGCCAAATGTCGCAGGTCATGAAACCCGACACCTCCACTGAGCTCCCCATTATCACACATATCCTCAAGACTCTTGCCTTGCCCGCCTACCGCGACTCATCGTGGACGTTTACAGCAGGTTACTTCAACCCAGCGCCCTCTTTAACAAAACTCCTCCTCAGCACCGCATCCACCTCGAATACAGTCATCACCGCAGCCCCTGAAGCAAACGGCTTCTACAAGTCCAAGGGCGTCTCGGGTCTCCTCCCAGATGCTTACACCCTCCTCGCCCGCCGCTTTGTTCACCGCGTGCACCACCAAGGTCGCGATAACGACATCGCCCTGAAAGAATGGCGTCACGGCGTCGTCGGCCAACCAGGCGGATGGACATATCACGCCAAGGGTCTATGGGTGACGATGCCAGGCGATAAGAACCCTTCCATGAGCATCATTGGAAGCTCCAACTACACCAAACGCAGTTATTCCCACGACCTTGAAGCTGGTGCTTTGATTGTCACTCGTGATGAGGGACTCAAGGCGAGATTGGCGGAGGAGCAGCTATGGTTGCAGGAGCATGCGACCCAGGCAACCCGCGACGATTTTGCCCGAACTGAGCGTAGAGTTGGACTCAAAGTCCGCATCGCCATGTGGATTGTCTCGCTGGTCGGCGGGGCGTTGTAATACTATGTACTATACACATGTAAAGTAGTGTAAACCACCTGGACTACGATAGACTGGGTCTTTAATGTGATACCCATAGCAGCTACAGCATTCATATATGATTCAAGACGTGCAATGTGCGTCTTTGTGATTGTATACAGAATAATACAGTTCTAGTCTACACAGCTCACAGCTCAAGCCCCAATCACTGTTGTCCCTGTCGCAGGTCCGCCCTTGACAAGGCCTTGCATAACGACCCTGCTCACCAGGTCACTCTGATGCTGCTGGATTAACTCCTTGAGCACACTCCTCTCTAGGACCACCTTGCCCGTCTCCAAAAGGTCCTTCACATCCACATCCTCCATATCCAGCGCCCGACCCTCCCAGGGGATTTGCTCCATAGCGTCAAAGAGCGCTTCGCGTCGGTTTCCAGTGACAAAGAGTGTTCGGCCACTTGCACGGCCTAGGCCGAGGTTACCTAGCACGCCCGTCATGTATCGCTTGAGATACGCCTCCTTCAATCCATCCTTGAGGTACTTGCCAGCGACAATCTCAAAATCAGTCGGCAGCACTAGATCCATACCATCCTCGCACACAATCAAATCGCCCTTGCGGTAGCGGTAGCTCAGAGCTGTGCGCCACGCCTTGTCGTATACCTTGCGGTTAAGGCGTGTACCAAAGTCGCGCGGCTGAGGACCAAATGTCTTTCCACCACCACGAAGCAGGGGGCTCTGCTTGGTGCCTAGACGGGCTCGTCCGGTACCCTTTTGAGGACGCATCTTGCGGTGGGAGCCGTGGACGTCGTAGCGGGTTTTACTAGAGGCGGTGCCTTGGCGTGTGTTGTCGCCCTCGTAGACGACGGCGGCGTGGAGGATATCGCGGCGGAGGGGGAGGTAGAGGTGGTTAACGTCCCATTGCTCGAGGGAGGTTGGTTCCAGGGAGGGAAAGTCGTGGATTGTGACAGGGACGGTTGTGGCTGTCATGGTCAGTGGGAGGGCATTGGATGCGAGTATAGAAGAGACGAACCGGGATTCCATGACTCTAGAATGCCCTGGGGAGTATTGGTAGATTTAGGAGAAGTGTATATGGTCTTTTTAGAGGAGACTTGCGTGGCCATTGACCTCGTAAAGGTGTTGTTGAGTGTCGCCGGCTATAATCGCAACTATTAGCATTGAATCTATCATCTGAAGGTTCTTCAACCAACCTTGGCAGACACTCTCAGAGCACCCATGACCTCGGCCAAACAGCCAATTCCCTTTCCCGCCATAGTATCAGAAAGCCCTAATCGCCGCGTCGATATAGGGGTTCCAGCAGTGAATCGATAGAGCCAAAATGGTGAAGCTGCTGGTGTTGAGGTTCAAAAACCGTGATGTTGTAAAAAGTGGGTCGGCAACATCCGTCCTCCGACCCCCCGATCTGATCTTTTAGTGGGTCCATCACCCCCCAGAGCTTTTTTCAAGATATCTCAGAGATAGGTAGACTAAAGATATTCTATACCACCAAACGTCACTTCCACGCCCCGGCCTCTACGCTTCGCAGCACATCATGTCGCGCTGCCAGGCCGTCGCAAGGCCGTTTACTCGGCAGCTGCGGCCGCAATGCCTCGGCGTCCGTCCCTTCACCTCTGCTGCGATCCGCAGAACAGCAGCAGCCGACGTCCAGACTCATACCGCCGGCGAAGGAGATCTCGACCCGAATACTGTACTTCCCGAATTCGAGGCACAGGTTATCAAGGCTGGAAAGATGCCAATTGGTTCCCGTCGTCGCCGTATCGCCATCCGCACCACAGGCGACTTGCCATTTGAGCACCTCCCCTACCAGGCTTTCCAAGAGGCCCGCAAGATCCTAGCAGCGGATCGAGAAGAGAAACTGGCACAAATCACAAAGGAGTTGGGGAAGATTTCGTTGGTGGAAGCTACGAATGTGGAAAGATTAGCGGGCGGGCAGAAGAAGAAGGATGTCAAGCTGGCCAGTCTGCGGAGACACATCGATAAGCTCAAGATTCTAGCCGACATCAACGACCCAATTGTCAAGAAGCGCTTTGAGGACGGAACGGGTATGCTATCATAATTCTGGTTGTCAAAATAGAGCGACAGACTAACACGCTCAGGCGATATGAACAAGCCCATCTACCGCCACTACGCCGAGAAGAAATGGCTCTCATACGACCACCGTCTCATCACCCAGCGTATCAAGCAGTTCAACATCGTCCCCGATGTGCTCCCCAAGCTCGAGCCTACCGCCGACGTCCAGTTGTACTTTCGCAAGCTCAAGATTCCCCCCGGTCAGATCGTCGACAGTCTCGTCAGCGAAAACGCACCCAGGCTGCGCGTCCAAGTCTTTGATCAGGGCGAGCGACTTGTCTCGGTTGTCGTTCTTGACTCAGACGTCCCCAATCCTGATTCAGACACATTCAACAAGCGCTGTCATTACCTCGCGGCAAACATCCCCATCAACCCAACAGACACTTCCCTGCCCCTGAGCAGGATAAAAGCCGACGACCAGCTCGCTGTTCCATGGCTACCTGCCTTTTCTCAAAAGGGTGCGCCCTACCACCGCCTAGGCATTTACCTTCTCGAGCAGAAGCCCGGCACGAAGCTCGATGTCGCCAAGCTTAAGCAGCTGTACGAGCAACGCGATGGCTTCTCGCTAAAGTCATTCCGCGACAAGTTCGAGCTGAAGCCGTTTGGTTTCAACATGTTCCGCAGCGTATGGGACGAAAACACAGCGTCCGTTATGGCGCGTCATGGAATTCCCGGCTCCGACGTCGAGTTCCGTCCCACACGGGTCCACAGCCTCAAGCCGCCTGTCAAACCTCGCGGATGGGAGGCCAAGCGCCAGGGACCAAAGTACCGCCACCTTTGGAAGTACACCAAGAACATCAGGGGCATCTCCAACTCGAGGGGATGGATCAAGAGGAGGTAGAGGTGTGGCAGGTGAGCGTGTATCATATTATTGTACATTTAGAAAATGGGGGTCTCTATGTAGGACTACCAGGAGAATACAACTACCTGCAACTCAATGCTGTACTAAGCACTGTTCAAGCCAAACTGCTATCGCTGTTAGAAACGTAGTTAATAAGCCTCAGTCTTTTTATATCACACTTCAGTCTTTACCTCCCAAATTATTTCCGTTAAAGTTCAGCCGCACTTGAATCTTACAGTAGCCAGTAATAGTCTCTCCTCGCCGCCCTAGCTTTCCATGTTAGTCAACAGTGACAAGCCCCTTGTCTATTCAACGACTCATCTCCTCTGGAGTACTCTCCATCTGGCAACGCAGCTCAACTGAGTAACCACATACATAATAAAGAAATCATCTTATTAGCAAAGTTTACGGGGATAACCGCTCGAAGAACATAATTTGTTGATCATCCATCTAACTTACTCACGGGCCAAAAGCTCGGTTGTGTAACGTAGTGGCAAATAGATATATCGCCACTCAACTCAGCCTTTGATAATCCCAGGAGTCTCCCCGACCTGCCCCCTTCCTCAATTCTAGATCCTTTAGCTTCAGTTTGTTGAGAGAGCCTTTTCAGCAAATAATGGTCCTCGGAGGTTCAAGCTTGTCCGTATCCCAACAAAGATGTTGATCACAAATTCGGTTTCAGGGTCGATTAACACGACGAGGACCTTGTGGTCACTATCTGCCTCAAAGTCGAATACCGTTTCTTATCATTGTATGTCCTTCCGTGTTTTTTTTTTGTATAGCTGCCATGCATCCATCCCTCTACTTCCTCCAGCCTCACTCGGTCACAAAGGCAGCAAGCCTTAAATGTCGTCGACCAGAGATTGATCATTGATTGATCCTTCTTTCTCAGGCCATCTCGTTGTTTCCTTTCGTATGAACGGAGCCAATGGTCAAGGACCAAGGCTCTGCAGTGCTGTAGTGGTTGAGACGTACTCGCCACCCATACTAGCGAATCTCACCTCACCCATATGGCGAAGCCCAACACCCAAACAAACATGTTCGTGAAAGCATCAATTCATTATGCGTAATATCCCCCTTCTTTACCTACTATTTCAATGAATGCGTTTCAATAATATCGCCCAAATCGCCAAAACACCTCTTGCGGCCTAAAAATCGACCAAATGCCAGTTCATTTTTTCGAATCCATCGATCGGGTTTCATGCCTTGTAGTCAGGGTATTTCCTTCTTACATCTCCTCCCCTCCAGTACTGTACAGCCCGCTACCATTTATCCCTCGACCGAAAGGATGCCGGGCACGTTCCAACTCCTGGCGCCATATAATATTTTTCTCTGTCGTCGTTCGTGGTCGGCGAAAATCAAAGCCACAACCAAGACTGTTGTGATCACACTCACGTTGAAGGTAGTGGGTAGCATAATAAATGTCTTCCGCCTCAACGTCAACCTCCTCTAGGTGTCTAGAGACACCAAATCTTTCACGTTTTGTGTCGCCATTGGCTTTCATGGTTGTGAGCTTATCAAGCTATCGGGCATATGGTCATAGTTGATCTCGGACTCTATCGATTGGGATATGGACGTTGCAACTGGAAACAATGATTAGCCGTTATGCTTTGACACAATAGTCGAAGATCTTACCACTTGAGCCACGACGATGTTTGTTGAAACAATTTCCAGTATTGGTATGTGGCCGGCTTTGTCCTGGTGCCCGGTTCTGCGCGGCTATGCGCTGGACAAACTTCTTGGCCTCATTGTCAAGCCACTGGTTGATGTTGGCGTCATTGCAGGAAGCGTGCTGCATGAGTTGGTTTTTGATACTGCTCAATTCATCGATGAGGCCGTTGTATTGCTTATGGAGGGCCACGTTCTCATGCTCCAGGCCGTTCCTCGTGTCTTCGAGGTTGCTGACCCATTCCTTTTTCTTTTGGCGGCACTTGGAAGCGGCGATTCTGTTGCGCTTCAAGAACTTGCTGCGTTTGGAGTCGTCATCCATACCAGCATCGTCTTCTTCGTCGTCGTCGTCTTCTTCGACAGTCTGCTCCTTGGCAGCCCTTCGTCGACGAGGTGGAGGTGGAGATGGAATAAACTGAACCGACGACTTTCGACGTTGTGGTTTGGCGGTGGTTCGACTGCTGCGACGAGGTTTGGTATCGGTCTCTGCTGAATTGACAGATGGGATAGACGACTTGCTCGAGGTACGAGACGTCCCGAAAACAGGCTCGCTAGACGGGGTTCTGGGGGAGGACTGGGCCTCAGTGGGTGGCTTTGGGCTGTTGGTCAAGGTTGTAGGTGCCATGCCCGGCACACCTGGTTGGTAGAAGCTAATAGGGTTGTTCAAGGCAGGGTTCCACATGGCAGAGTTCATAAGAAACTGAGTATCCATGGCATTGCTCACACTTGGGGGTAAGGGGCCAGCCGCCGTACACACGTTGAGCAATGGGTCAATGTTGGTGTCATCAGCTCCAGACAAAGTGTAGTTATCCCGATACTCTTGGGCTTGGTTGTGATAATTGTGGTTTGTGTTATCCATCTTTACCCCTGGGTGTTGGGTATCAGTTCCTTCAACGCCCACTGAATGAGAGCCCACGGCCCCGAGAGCCTAGTAGCGTGGCTTGCCGGCTGCGACTATGGCTGTGGTTGTGGCTGCTGCTGCTGCCGCTGTTGCTGTCGACTCAGATATACCAGAATTTCAGGGCAGTCCTGGCAAGGTCGAGTTCACAGCTCAACAAGCTCGGTTGACCTGCGCGTGTAACACTGGGGAATCGGATGGCCTAGAGCGAGCACAGGGGAGGGGTGCTTAGCCAGATTGGAGGAAACGATGGGACCTGAGAGCCTAGAACACCAAAGAGACCTGCTGTGGCGAAGGAGATAAAGAGGCCGTGGTGCCTTGCGACAGTGTCCCTGAAGGATTGGGCTGCAAAAGGCTTTTTGAAAAGAAAAAGTTACAATGAAAGGGGAGGCTTAAGTTGTCTTGTGTTAAGTCGTGTCTTGCAAGAGCAGTGAGTGAGTGGGACGGTGTAGCCCGTGGAAGGCAGCTCAGTGTGAACCAGGGCAGGTGCCAGCGGAGAAACCGATCCGGTTGTGTTGCTGAGCTGAGCTGAGCGGTTGTGGTATGGGGAATTCCCAACACCGATCAGTGATAGAATAAGTCGATTTGCGAGTCTCGAATACCATGCATGAACTGGCCGAGCTCCAGTACCGTAAAATGGGAGGCAAATTACCTTGAGCCTCGTTTCTTTCTTTGTTCGGGTTCCTCCTGTTGCCGCTATGTACTGATTTGTCCGGAGAGGCCTATACTGTTCCTGTATTCTAGACGCTGTGGCAAGTTGACCTTTTTTGGTCAAGTGAATGACAGGTGTAGGGGTAAGAGGGCCAAATTAGGAAACTGAAGTTGAAAGGGTGAGATGTAGTAGTAGAATGCAGTTGATAATAGTCGTGGTTGACGTTTATGAAGTCACGTTGGTGCTGTACCTAACTCTACCAGCTGGATTTGAAGGAATTTTGGATATTATATCATCTCGAAACAAACTGGTGCGGCAACGGTCAACAAGTACTTGCGTCACTTGCACCTGTTCGTTCCCCGGTCTTCAAGAGACGGGGGATGGATTGGATTACTGCTCAGTATGTATATACGGTACGGCTTGCTCTTGTACATATCCAATAACTGGGGTTTGGGGGTGAGGATAGAGAAATGGTGTGCAACGAATTACACATGCTTATGGGCGGATTAAGTCCGGCGGCGTCCATTCGCGATTCAACGCCAGGTCATTCTGGAAAGGTCGATACCATGACAAGGATCATCTTTACCTAAACCATCCTAGAGTAGGTGTAGGTAGACTGACTGACGAATCGCAACAAGAGCGCAAACAGTTTTCAAAGCACAAATCTATAGTACAATGTTGAATTTAAAGATGGCGATGAGGCCTGAAACATGAAATTCTAATCTTAGGTAGCTACCTCACCTGACCTGTAGTTTATCCAATGACTAATAACGGTCTGTTTAGTCCAGCTATATACACACAACCTACATCTTCCTTACAAACATACTCACATCGTTCCTTGCCCTCAAAAAGACCCTTTGGGGTTGTCTTGATCCAAGGACTGTGCATGCTCACCTAGCCAATCGCAGACAGGCGGAGGACACCTCCGTTATAGCACGCACCAATGATATGAATCGTCTACAAGGGCCAATGTTTAGGAGTTGTGCCCGGACAGTGTCGAAGAAACTGTACACATTGAGTATTTGAGACGGAACTAGGGGGTGTGCTGGAGCACACCTATCTGTCCCGCCGTCCGTTTGGAACGGAGAATTCACTTTTGAAATGACGTTTGCAATGCACAGAGGGTCTTTTCAAACGACATTTGTGCAGCCAAATCTCGGCATTGACTCTGGATATCGTTCTTTGGCATCATGCACAAACCAGGCGATTCAGTGTTTCTTGTAGGCAATGGTTTGTTGCTTATGAGATAGATTCAGTGATCGTCAAATACAATCCGGATTCCGCGGTACCATGATGAGTAACGATCAACAATGGCGCGCGTCCCTGTCCCTGATACTTGTACTGTAAGATGATCCTATCCGTTTAGTCAGCTGGTGATGTTTCTTCAGGGTCCATCTCATTTCGTAGCTTTTTGAGATTTTTTGCTCCGTTTCAGTAGCATCAGCTCTAGGCTCAGTATAGCAACGGAACACCACGTAGCCATCCGTACCCGCACGCCCTCCCTCTTGACTAAGGTGCTGAACTGTTATGCTGGCCGTCGCTATCTTCAAAGTTCGCTTGTCAAGTTTATTTCAGCGCTTCCGGAGCTTTTGCCCCGGCGTCCGCTCAACAGCGCCCATCGTTGGTAGAACTCGATGGGAGGTGCGGGGTTGGTCCGGAGGACGGACTTTAAAATTATGGGTGTTTGAGCAGACAATGGAAATTCTGCGAGCAAAACAGGGAAACTTGGTTGTTGAAGAGGCTGATATGGCTTGGCTAGCGGGTTTATCAAGGGAATGACAAAAGTTGTACCTAGTTGATCGGCGGAGTCGGGCGTTAGTCCGAGTACTGTAGTCGTTACCTTGCCAGTGGGGCAACGGGGAGCCATGTTGCTCAGGTACTGTATCCGTATCTCGACCAGTATGTTCGGCTTCGGGTATTGGCGAGGTTACATGCGATTTAATGCAGATTTTTAATGCTACTATCATTCAGTAGTATGATGCTTCAAGTTTTTGACAATGATGAAAACATGGTTGAAGCAGCTGGTTTATTCACGTGCTGTCACACGTAAAAGTGGGAGAGATGCTTCCACGTGATCTCGCGTCAGGCTCCAACGCGCTTCCCCTCCCTCGATCTTTATCACCAGCAGCTTCACTTTTGATCGTCTGTCAAACCCCATATTCTACAACTCAATTCTTGTGGTCTTGTCGGCCACACATCGAAATTCAATTCATCGGATCACTCACCCTCTGTCCTTATTTCCACTTCGCCTTGCCTCAGTTGCAAGCAAAAACCAAAAACGACCATGGCTGAGCAACTTTCAACTCCGCGCATCACTGCCGCCTATCTCGACAACTTTGTTGGTCGAGTTGTCATGCTCGTGGGCAAGGTCACACAACTTCGAGGTGATCAAGCAACCCTTGATTCGGAGGGCACTGTGACTGTGCTGTTGAACAGAGTAAGTTAGCATCAAATCTGGTGTCACTCTCACGGTATCGGTGCGTTCGTTGTAACCTCGCTTGGAAAGCTAAATGATCAATCACTTTAGGACGCTCACCTCTCAAACGGAAATGCCGTGCAAGTCATTGGAAAGGTCAACCCGGACCTGTCGATCAAGGTTTTGACGTCCCGAGATTTGGGGAGTGGTGTGGGTGAGTGTCAATAAGCTCGTCTTTCTGTCGTCACAATTACGTGTCTTGTTGTAACGCAACACCACATTTTGGCTGTTAATACTCTCAGCCTTGTTGCGGTTTACTTCACATGACACTTGAATATTAACAGTTCTAGCCTTGGGAGGCACCCGTAACTAACAGGCGCAGATTTTGGTTTATACAGTTCGGTTGTTCAAGCTACGCACAAGCATCAAGCCATCTTTGCAGGCAATTGACTTGGGCTACCAGATCATGGCCCTTTTCAGTCCTCACAGGCCTACCCCTCACGTGTAGCCATGGTCTGGACTTCACCTGCACAGTCTGGCGCTAATACTTCGCCTACCCGTCAACGACAATCTTTTTACAACAACCAATATAGAAATTCAAACGCGGCTACGCCTGACTCGGCCTCAACTGCTACTATCAAATCCTCGAAACCCCTACACAATGCCTATGCCGCTGCACAAAGATTGCAGCGTACGACACGCTCATCTTATGGTCAAAGCAGACCTACAACCGCAATGTCCTTTACAACATCCAGCTCCGATATGATTCTTGGCCATGAACTTCGGTCACGATCCCCTAGCCCATCCTACCCATCTCATATTTCACAGACGCCAACTCCTTTGGGCACACTCCTCCCGTCACCGCCAGAACAGGACATAGCATATCGCTCTTATCCCACAGAGACGTCACGGTGTTCCTCCATCAATCCACAGCCAAATCACAGTCCTCTGTCAAACTCGCAGCACACCTGTGATCAACAGAGTTCGCAACCATCATCAATACCGTCCGCTCAGCCCTACACACCTCTCACTTATTCGCCACCATCACTGTCTTCTCCAAGTCTGCTCCCGTCCCCGCCGATGACACAACCCCGAGATGATGGGTTCCGCTCCTCACTCGGACCGCCGAGGTCCCCCGCAGTTCCGACGTCGTCGCAACACCACTCCGTGTTGGCTGGCCGCCGCTTCTCCACTCCGAGCACCGGCGCTGCCACGGTCAACGCAAATTCCAAGCTGGACAACCTTTCAGAATCAGCACTTTTTGATGCTGTCCTCGACGGCATTGGGCGCATTCACGTGGCGATGGGTCGGGATGATGCAGGGAGGTGGCGGATTAAGCGAGAACCTGACGAGAGATCATAGCATGTTCTTACTTCAACGTCTCAGCCACGACAACGACTGTATTTACTTTGCAAGCATTCTACAGTGCAAACTGTCAATTATGCCCTTTGATGTCGCCAGGACTCCCGCACATGGATAAAATTGGGTCTAAAAATGAGATCGGCACACGAGTCATTCATGTCGGCACATGATTTAAGGGTCCAGCGTGGAATTGGCGAATGGGCTTTTGAAATTCGATGTCTGGCACAGTGCTTTTAAGAAATACGGGAATCGACATCAAGATGTCAGATTATCCCAACCCAAATCTGCTCTATGAGAGGCTGCACAAGTTTCTGACGTCAGGTATTTCCCAAAGGGTCGAAAAACGTCGGGACGAAAGCTCCTATCGAATATGATTCACCACGGGCGCTCATCCCCTAGTAGGTACATAAATGTTATGTACCACGGCTTTAATAAGCGACAATGAAAACATTTTACCATTTCAATACTCTCGTTTAAGGGATCTTTATTGATATTCTGATACACAGACACCCTTGCCACCTATCGATCTGTCATTCTAAACCTGATATAAGTTAGAGTATCAAAAAGGTACGGCATTGCCGTTGCCACCAGCATTTCATCTCCAACAATTCTAGACCCTTGTTGCTTCGCGTCTAGACTTTTAGCCCCCTGACATTTCCTTGCCACATCCTCCAACAAATGAAACTTGATGGCCAAACTCCAAGTTACGTTACTTGCTTTGCCCCTGCATCTCATCGAGGTGTAGCAAGTCCTGCGCCGCCATCCATATGTCAACCGTGCTCTGGCTGATATCCCGCTCTGGTCTCTCGCTCAAATTCGTGTCCTGGGCTTGGTTGAACATTGATGAGGGACTATCCAAAGGTCCGTCCGTCAGTAAATGGAGGCATTTTCGTATTCGAGCTTGGACAACGCTAGCATCTTCTGTTTTACCCGAAGTGTCGCTCTCATACCCCGCGGTACTCTCCAAGAATCTGTTTTCTTGTTGCCCATTTTTCTCTGTGTGTTCCGTGTGATGACTGAGTTTGGATCCCTTATCGATGTCGTCTTGGTCTGCATTTGCTGTTGCCTCTCGTATCCCCTTCAATCGTGCCGTGAATCGTTCGAATACCTTGATCCTTCGTTCCGCGCTTTCTGCTCTTTCTCTCCACATTTGTGCTTCTCGTTTCGCCTCTCGTAGCTGCTGACTCAACGTGCCTATATCGGCATCTCCCTGTACCTCAAGTTGTCTCCTCAGATGTACTGTTTCTTCTATCTTGAGGTCCAGTTGGCGTTGGAGGCTTCGCACTTGCGCATGTAGAGTAGAGGTGCTCCCAGGGCGTGGAATAGGGGTTGGAGTAGTATGTGGGATCGCTAAAGGATCAATGCCGTGTTGCATACTGGATATAGAAGAAGAAGGTCGCACTAGGTGGAGATGTTGAGCAATAGGGGGCTGTTCAGGATGAGGAATCATGGTTCCAAGGCTCAGAGGATTCTGCAGTGAAGCCTCGCTGCCTTTTTCTCCCGGCACGGGTTTCCTTGGCGGGGCTATTTGTCGCTGAGCCAACATTGGTGGTTGTTCTTGAAAGCTTCGTGATTGTTTCCGTTCCTTTTCAGCCTGTCGAAGTTCAATTGCTCTCATCGCTGCCTCCTCCCTAATAGAAGCTCGTAAATCCTGTCCGGGAGCCTCAAGGCCAGAGATGTTTGTGCCTACTGATGGGTTGCGAGAATGAAGTTGATTCTGACTTGAAATTGAGTCCTTTCGTTGACAGTATCTCCCCAGAGTCGACACTGATCTTGTAGAGCGTGTATCTTTAGCCGGCGAGTATTGCGAGAAATGTGAAATAAGACTTTGGGTTCTGCTCTCGCTTCTAGGCTGTGCTGGGGATGTTTCTGTTGACCAGACACCCTCCTCGAACTTGGCAGCCATGGCCTTGACTCCTCCCTGCTTGTTCGTCGTTGGTGACATATCCGGCTGCGTTGATGCTCTTTGCTTTCTCATAGGTATTGAAAACCATGGTGTAGTCGTCTCCTGTTGGGGTTTGACATTTGGCGTTGCAATAGACAAAGACATAGCTCGACTAAACTGCAGTTGCTCAGAACCTTCAGTGTCAGATTGTGTAACAGTCATCCTACTGACGTCCTCGGGCTTTTGCTCCCCAGCACCTTGACTCTGGTCGACGGCCATACCGCTGTGATCTTGCACATTGGGTAATCCTTCCAAAGCACCAGAAGAGACGTGCTATGTCGCTACGTGGTTTTTAGGAGAATGTATTCCCATTGAATTACTCTCCCCCATGACGTTTCGTGGCAACCTCATGGCCGCATAGAATTCTCTTGGCGTTGTAGAACCAGAATTAGACGTCTTCAGCTCATGTAAAACTGTAGGTACCGCAACGTCTTTTTTGACAAAGCATTGGCTGCCTCGCTTGGGCTCTTCTAGGCTGACATCTGAAGCCTTCTGAAACGACCAATCGCGGTTCGGCCAAGTGCTGTCAAGGTTGATGGGAGATGTTTGTAGTTTCGGCTGAGTACAGATGTCTGGAGACGACTTCTTCTGGTGATCCGAAGAATCCAACTGCTCAAGCTCGTCATGATGCGCTTTGAGGGCAGCTTCTAACGCTTCTTGCTTAGATGAAAACTCTAGACGCGTAGATGAAGAATCTGAAATGCCTGTTGCGGGGACGCCTGGGGATCTGGTTCCAGGCTCCAACCATTCGACAGCAATAGGTTGTTGGGGCATCTGTTGAAGCTTGTTCTTGCCTGGATACCTCTTGCGAATCGCACCTCTGCGCTCAATCGGTACCGCCTCCTTGTTAGTTGTCATGAGCGTTGCCGGGTGGGCAGGTTCTTTTGTACTCGCTTGCTGTAGAGGGGTTGTCTTTGTGGCTTGCTTCGATGATGTACGAGGAGGTACATCATCCTCGGAGACGCGTGGACTGTCTCGATGCATCGCATCCTTGGTTCTGGTAACTGGAGAAGGGGTCACGGCGACTAAATTCGCCGCTTTTGCATCATTAATATGTTCAAACAATCCAGCATTATGAGACTCCTCCGGTATTTCAACATCTTCAGGCCTTTGAGTCTGGCTACCTCCTTCGCTTGGGCCGCTGCTCCTCATCCGGCTCGAGGTATCATGGGAATCTTCCTCGTCAGGGGTACTCTCCTCAACAGTTGGGCTCAAAACACCGACGCTGGGTTTTATCACAAGCTTTTTGGACGTCGAGCTTCCACAAGTCCGAGAACGGGGCCGAGATCGAGATCGAGTCCGAGACCGTTGTCTTAAGATCCCTAGTGTTGGCGTACTCTGTTCTGGACTGCTTTCTCTGACAATATCATCTTCCCACTGACCACCACGCCATTCACGATCCCAATCTTTTGGTTTCTTGATGACAAAGTTACTTGGCTCCATCCTCTCCGGGGAATCGCTTTGGGGACTGGTAGGCCGTAACTCTCGTTGCCGATTCATGCCTAAAGATTTCATTTGTCGCACCACATCCCTCCAGTTAACTATAAGCATCTCTGTGATGCTGTTGGCGATGATGATTTTGTCCACAGTGGGGGGTCCTGGGATATCAGTCTCGAACGTTTTCCTTCTGTTTCGATCTTGTCGCGACTTCGGAGATTTCAAGGGGAGCACCATCAGACCTGACTTTGGTGTGGCCAACTTCATGGAATAGAGCCCAAGCAAGTCACCCAAAATAAGAGGCCCGAACACAATGCCCAGCGCGTTATAGCCCATCAGATCACCTGTCGGTAATGTTCGTCCTTCCTCGTCTTCTCTGGGGGTGATTTCCGCCACGCGCCCAATCAGGCTGAGAAGACCAAAGACGGCGCAGATTAGTTCCCTGCGAAACTGCGATTCGACAGTCGCGATGGCCAAGGCAATGAGTCGTGCCCGTACCTTGGTCTGTTTGGTACGAGGAAACTCGGGGTCACCTTTAAGCTGAGAGTGGATTGCAACCAAGGCATCAAACAGTGATAATGATCCCAATATTCCGCCAGGTATAACTGAAAGAAGCCGCTTGAAGGTTGAAGCAACATCATGCACAGAAGCCTGGACGTGCATCGGCAAGTTTGCACTTCGAACTGTACCCGTAATGTCGACATTGCCGTGTTCGGTACAGCAATAGTAGTCAAAAAGCATGTTGACCACTCTGATAGATCCCGGAATACGGAAGATGCCTCGAGTAGTGATATGCTGAGCGATGTAGTGCGCCGTAGCTCGGAGACAGGTCGGAAGTGTGAGAGCAGATGGTGCATGTTCAGCAGGGAGATAGAACATGCTCTTGCCGCTTATCCGTATCATGGACTGAAGATCGAGAGTCCTTGGGCTTTCTCGGCGACAGTGTACTAAACTGTGGGCAAGATCCGAGACACTGCGCTTGTGACGAGGGGCTTGGGAAGTTGTTGGCTTTGCGTCTGTTAGTGGGTGACTAGAGGAGGATCGGAGGAACCGGTAGAGCCATCCTTGCTTGCGAGGACTACCAAGTCCCTTTCCCTCGAGTACTGTTAGTGGTCATCATATATGAAGACCAGTTGAGACTTACAGTTTGCCTAAAGTCAAAGTCGTCAATCACCAAGATCCGCACTCCATTCTGGAACCATTAGCTCAGCCGTAGTCCTATCTTCAAGAGTATGTTTCACCTTTTTTGCCAGACGGTTGTATTCCTGGACAAAAGATGCCCGGTCCTCCAACTCGTCCACATCACTAAGAATGCCGTGCTCGCCGCTGCTTGTCGTCCATGTATTGCTCGTATATACAGGTCCTTGTTCTGTTATATTCCGTATCGTAGCCTGGAGGGACAAGCTGCTTCTGGAGGGTAATAATCGTGGCTTGGGGACGTTCTCTGGCGCAGAGTAATGACCCAGAGTTGATGCTGGGGGGTAAGGCAAATCCATCGGCGATGAAGCCATAACCATTGAAGAGGTGACTAATGCTGCAATTTGACAGTACCCATTTGCCAAACGAAAAGATGATATTGTCAAAAGAAGCCGCTAAAAAAGCAGATTGTAATGGTGTTGAGGGAATGAGAAATCTTCACGTCTCACAGCGGCGTCGCGGATGTTGAATCAATGGTAGCTTCATTGCGAATAAGACGGAAGGAACTGACAGAGGCCGACAGAAATGAACAAGGAGGTGAGAGGTAGGTATTGAGGAAGAAGTGACGAGGCGGGAGTGGAAGTTACTGGGTATGATGGGGCTGCTATTTTGCAGTGATGGCAAGTGGCAGCAGTGTCAGAGGCAGAAATGGTCAAGTTTGGGACCACAGGATAAAAGACAGAAACAGAAACGAAGGGAGCACAAGTAAGACAGAAAATGCCAGTGATAGTAACTGCGTGACGAGGCACCGAATTATTTATATACGAGAAAGGTTGAGCAAATTCAGGTCTAGCATGTTAGCTTGAGACTAGCAAACATACATCCGGAAGAGGTGGGAGATGATCGTGATAATATACTGCCGAATAGAAGAGATACTGCCCATGTCGTCACAATGCAGCACAGCAGCATCAACGCTTTACCATCCGTCATCGTGTCAACTGAAACCTGGCCAATCCCATCCGAATAGAAGCAGCCACCCGGTTCCCGAAACCGAGGAAAACCGTCCATTTCTGTGATAGTATACGATATGTCTGGAGCATCCTTACTCTCATCCTCATCCTCATCCTCGTCCTGCATGCGACAAGCCGTATCACGCAGGGTGCAGGGTTTGCCAACGGTCTATAGCGAAAGATACAATATGCAACACATTGGTATTCCTTGCTTAGAAATTCCCCTTGCGCCAGTTTATGCTTGCCTCCCATCCGGCGCCTCTGTTTCCCTGTGAGAAAACCTCCCTTATCGTAGATGGCATGCAATCATTATGAGCCTCGTCATGTTCTCGGTGTAGCGTCGTAAAATCAATCTCGTCAAGCCCAGCTGCTTGTGTCTTCCACGCCGTACAACAAGACATACTTGAGAATGTCAGAAAGCGAGATGACGCCCTTGAGTTTATTGTCGTCGTCAACCACGATCAGACGATGCACCCTGCTCTTTCGGATCGTGTCAAAGATGGAGTCTAGTCGGTCGCCTTCGCTGCACGTATATATACCGGGACTGTCATCGGGTCTCTTACACAGCGCTTCGCCCACAGAGCCATCCAGGTCTTCATACGCACCACCTTTAATGCAGGGGATGACATCCACCGCCTCAAACACATTCAGCACTCGGCCGTGTGAGTCGATAACTGGAACACAGCTGATATTGAGTTTGACCATAAGATGGACAACGTCAAGCACAGAACTGCTCATATAGGCAGTAGCAATGCCCGAGTACGTGCCGAGGCCAATGTCGCGGACTGTCTTCTTCAGCAATACTGTATTGTGTTCGTTGTTAACAGCAATAAACTTCAGGATGCGATATTGAGTGATGACTGAAACGACCATCTCCTTGTTTGTCTCGCTGTCAACGTCGACCAGTGGGATTCGCCTGGCGCGGGTCTTGAGCATACGGCGGCAGGCTTCGTAGAGCGGCTTCGAAGGGTGGACCGATACTGTCTCGATGGGTAATGCACCGATTGCCTTTTCGATATCTGTTATTGTTAGCGATGCCCTCGCCGCATAAGGTTTCGAACCAACCTCGCAGGCTATTGAGTCGGAACTGGTCGAGTTTGCTGAATTCGTCGGGAAACTGGCAATAGTACTGAATCAAATTGATAAAGTCGGTGCTCGTAAGAATACCGGCGAAGCGGGAGGTTTTTGAGTTCCATAGAGGAGCTGATACGATTGCTATAGCGAGTTAGTCCCGGTGTTCAAATCTGTAGTTATCGGGCGACGCACAGTTCTGGGTTAGGATGTTGATGGCCTTCTTGATGAGGAGGTCGGTGTCGAGGACGATGAGACGAAACGAGAGGGGCAGGACATCGTAGCTAGTGCGGACTTTGAGAAAATCACGAATGGCATTCTATTGAGGAGAAAATCAGTCTCAGCTCATCAAAATCGAAGAGAATCGTCGGTCGTCGGATGCGCTCGTGCCCCACGTCGGAAGTTGGGTACGGACAGCCGGAGGATGCCATGAGACAAGACAGCTTCGAAAGGGAGACAGGAGGAATATGAGCACATACCAGACCCTGCAACTGATCTCTGTCGAGTGGACTAAGAGGTTTTGGCTCGGCGGGTGCCATTGCGCTCCGGATAGAAGTCCTGCGTCGGAGGTAGGATGACGGAGCGACAAATTGAGGGACATGGCCATGACCAACGGCTGTGGTGGAGGGGCCAGTGGAGGTTGATGCAGACCGTCCGCGTGGAGTTATCAAAGCCGGGCCAGGTCCAGCTCCAATTCCGGCTCCAACTTCAGCGGCCGGGGCTTCTGTGCCTGTGGTACCTGGAGTAGCTGAGGATGTGGTCGAAGCGCCTTCAGCTGTTGTAGCAGTTGGAGTCGCGCCAGGCGCAGGCGCTGTAGCACTGGGGGCATCAGCTTCGACGCGGGGCAGCTCACCTACGGCATCGTCACCCTCACCATCAGCAGTTGGAGGCTCTTGGGGTTGGGTCTCGTTTTGGGCTTTGATCCATGATTCGATGTGGGCCTTTGCTGGGTCAGCGACTTCAGCTTCATCTGTCACTTCAAGTTGGCCTTGGCATCCTTGAGGTTCGCTTGGTAAATCGACGTCTGCTCGTGCTGGTGCTTTTGCCTCCGCATCTTCCCCAAGAGGCTGATCCCTTTGTACGGGGTCGGATTCTGAATTTCCTTCCATTCCAACCAAGCCTTGTCTCTTGTTGCACAATGTGCGGTCACTGTTCTTTCACGACGTAAATTTATTTGATGGTCTGATCAGGTTGGAGAATGAACTGCTGTAGGCTTGTCAACGGCCGAAGTAGAGGAGACGAGCAATGGGGCGCATCACTGCCTCAGAGCTAGAGTTGTGTAGCGATTGCAAAAGGGAAAACAGTAGAAGAAGAACTCCTGAATGAGAGTTAAAGAAAAGAATATGGCAAAGTCGACAATGATTCCATATTATTAAAGACGCAAGTCCGTTTGGCGAAACTGGGAAGGGAATGTGGTCGGAGGGCACGAAGGTGGAAAAGAGTAACCTAACAGTCTAATGGAATCGCCCGGCAATCGGTCGGTCATTTACTACCTCTCTTGGGTTGTAATAAATGATAAGAGAGCCACCTACACAACTATTTGCCCAACAAAAAGTCCAGCAATTATGTTATAGCTCCATACCCTTAACCTTATGGCGCCCAGTTCCAGCATCTACGGATAATGGGACCCTGGCCTACACTAACACAGGCGGAGTAGGACGAGCGAGGGTGAGGGCGAGAGCGTCATGGGCGGATCGACGATGAGCGTCGCGTCTTGGCATGGATAGACCGTTTTTCCTCCAGTATGTTACTGTATCTCCGTGGCTGAGGATTGGTCAGATCTTATTGAGCGTTAGACGACTCTACGTAAAGTATCTGACGGTTCCATTATTCAGACATCCATGATCTGAGTTTCATTGTCGATATCTCTCACCACCATTTTCAAAATCCCGCATCCCTTCTTGTTCAAGTACCTACTGTACCTAGTAGTTTTGGGGCGAGGCATTGCAGATGGGATTGCCAATTAGAACATCTTGTCTTGTATGTACAGACACTCATATCGTAATTATCACTCAATCTTGTGGCACTCTCCATTCTGATTCGTTGGTCCCGATAACTAGAGCCAATATCACCAGCCTGTCTCACTGTGTTCATTCCAAGAATTCTCTGTTGGAATGTCGACTTTTGGGGTCCAAGACAAGTACAATTGTCTCTTCGGTCTGCCATAACGTTATCTAGCTACTGTGAGAACATTTGAG
Organism: Fusarium abutilonis; assembly: GCA_021655885.1. Taxonomy (NCBI): domain Eukaryota; kingdom Fungi; phylum Ascomycota; class Sordariomycetes; order Hypocreales; family Nectriaceae; genus Fusarium; species Fusarium abutilonis. The sequence goes on from JAJJWN010000358.1 coordinate 64,834, forward strand.
CAGTCTTTATTGATCTCTCGACCCTTGTCCATATCAACACCCATCTTTCAACGTGGTGTTGCAGGGTAGATCGGTGGCTACTGCAGCTGTCCTCCGTGCAGCATCTCAAGGGACACTGGTCCTAGAAATATGACTAAGCAAGATGATGGATGGCAACCAAGACTTGAGAGAAGTAATTCAATACTCAATCAATTATATCTGGTAAAAAAAACAAGCTTTTGGAAGTGCGCAATGGCGATGTTAGTAGTTCCTCGGCTCTCAGCCATGCCATGACCTTTACTAAACATCCATACCGTGTACACTTGAATGACACAAAAAGGATATAATGGCTCAGAGAATGCTAGATACTGCTCATGCTCTTGTCGATATCCTCGAGTGAATTTCCCCCTGTAAAAGCATGGACTCGTCGCAAACAACTTTGCTTTGTGACATACAAGTGTTGTAGACTTATAGCCAATTACTACAGATATTATACCTACACGTTATTCCCATTGAAAGCTGCTGGAATACCTTTCAACATTTCATCTTGACCGAATACACTTGGACCAAATGTTCTCCCCATAACAATGCACCAAGGGTCTACCAACATTAGTTTAGTGCTCCATACGGATATTTGATTCAAGAAACCAGAAAATGAGGCGTTGAATTCAAATCAAAATGTATGGCTAAAGACAGCTCTGGGATGGTCCTAGCTCCTCCAACTCCACAGCAGCGCATGCGATCCACTGGAACAGCTGTCTCCAGGACCCAAAACAACAGCACACTTCTCCGCTACAGCGTCCCTGCGGCCGATAAACCTCGAATGAGGTCACTTGATGCAGGGAACTCTGATATTCCCTGCAGCTACATGACAACTCGCAGCACCAACAGTGGCGGTCAATGTTCCCTCCAAGTAGCTTTCGTAGTTTATCCGTTCCTGACTGCCCGTGCTCTCGACATTCAGGGTACCTTTAGCTCAGGCAGCTCGGCCTGGAGCTCTTTTAGCAGGTCCAGCCTGTCTGTGGCGCCTGCCTTGCTTCTTCTGGCGCGCGTCCACGTCTCTTCAATCTCCATTCTTTCCCTCGCCAACCAACTGTGAGGCCAGGATCAACTCCCCCTCGGATTCATCTCTCACCTTTCCATCTACCGCCTATTAATTTTCCCTTCTTCATCCCGCGCACTCGCTGCCTTGATACTATCGTCGTGCCATTCATTAATCGGCTTTGTCTCTCTGTCGTTAGTCATTTCACCTGAGAGGCTTGTTTTCCGTACCGCTTCGATCCGACAACCGAGTCACCGATAATTGTAATTCGAATTTCTCCGAATCCCTGTTGTCGTGACGCTATTTCCGACAGGTGGGCGGAAAGCTAGATTCGTCAACAATACCGAAACCTGAACGATTCTACATTACAGCCCGAGTGTTGAAGGCCACTGACGCTGTTACCCTCGACGGCCACCGAGACCCAACAAGCGACTTCCGCTTAACACCAAAGCCTTTGTGTCCTCTGTTCGGCCATGGGTATCTGCAGCTCTTCGTGCTGCGGAGGTATGCACATGCTCCATCAACAATCGTGATCACGTCTGACAATGATGCTAAGGGCGATCCCGCGATGGCTTGTACGAACCCGTCCTCGCTGATAGCGAGCGAGAGGCTGTAGCTGACCTTCTTCAATACCTCGAAAATGTACAGATCCTATATTATTTTGTTGGCATCGTTACTGACTTGATGGCAGCGCGGTGAGACCGACTTCTTTTCTGGCGAACCGCTCCGTGCCCTGAGCACCTTGGTCTTTTCGGAAAACATCGACCTCCAACGAAGTGCTAGTTTGACTTTTGCCGAGATTACTGAGCGAGGTATGGATGGCAGCGTCTGGAGGCTGTGTACTCTTTAGCATGTGCTGGAACAGCTTGCTAATGTCCATTTAGACGTCCGAGAGGTTGACCGCGACACCCTTGAGCCGATTCTGTTTCTTCTTCAAAGCCCCGATATCGAGGTTCAGCGAGCAGCCAGTGCCGCACTCGGAAACCTGGCTGTCGACAGTACGTCTCCCTAAAGCACACGACCCGCAGCGACTAACATGTCTTTAGCCGAGAACAAGGTCCTCATTGTGCAACTTGGTGGTTTGACACCTTTGATCCGCCAGATGATGTCTCCCAACGTCGAGGTCCAGTGCAATGCTGTGGGATGTATCACGAATCTGGCCACACATGAGGAGAACAAGGCAAAGATTGCTCGCTCCGGAGCACTGGGTCCTCTGACAAGACTGGCCAAGTCTCGGGACATGCGAGTTCAGCGGAATGCTACGGGCGCTCTTCTCAACATGACACACTCCGGTATGTTGTCGTGTGCCTGGATGGTATCGATGCTAACAAACGTAGACGAGAACCGACAACAGCTGGTTAATGCTGGAGCCATTCCTGTGCTTGTTCAACTCCTTTCTTCACCGGACGTCGACGTTCAGTACTACTGCACCACTGCTCTCAGCAACATTGCGGTAGACGCAAGCAACCGGCGGAAGCTGGCTCAAAGCGAACCCAAGTTGGTTCAATCTCTGGTCAACCTTATGGATTCAACTTCACCCAAAGTCCAGTGTCAGGCCGCTCTTGCACTCCGTAATCTTGCCTCGGACGAAAAGTACCAGCTCGATATCGTCAGGGCCAACGGTCTACACCCACTTCTACGCCTTCTTCAGTCCTCTTATCTGCCGCTAATTCTTTCCGCTGTTGCCTGTATACGAAACATCTCCATTCATCCCTTGAACGAATCGCCTATCATTGAAACCAACTTCCTTAAGCCACTGGTCGATCTTCTTGGTTCAACCGACAATGAGGAGATTCAGTGCCACGCCATCTCGACTCTCCGAAATCTGGCAGCCAGTTCTGATCGCAACAAGGCACTGGTTTTGGATGCTGGTGCCGTGCAAAAGTGCAAACAACTGGTTCTCGATGTGCCCATCACTGTTCAGTCAGAGATGACTGCTGCTATTGCAGTCCTTGCTCTGAGTGATGATCTCAAGTCTCATCTGCTGAACCTGGGAGTCTGTGGTGTTCTGATACCCCTTACTCATTCACCAAGCATCGAAGTCCAGGGTAACAGTGCCGCTGCCTTGGGTAACCTCTCCTCTAAAGGTATGCTACTATCACTTCACTTCCTAATACATACTAACGATAATAGTGGGCGACTACTCGATCTTTGTTCAGAACTGGACAGAGCCCCAGGGTGGAATTCACGGATACCTTTGCCGATTCCTGCAGTCTGGTGATGCGACATTCCAGCACATTGCTGTCTGGACCCTCCTGCAGCTGTTTGAGTCTGAGGACAAGACTCTCATTGGACTTATTGGAAAGGCGGAGGATATCATCGAGCACATTCGAAGCATTGCGAACCGACAAATCGAACCCGAAAACGAGTTCGAGGATGAGGACGAGGGTGAAGTCGTCAACCTAGCTCAACGTTGCCTGGAACTGCTGGGACAGAGCATGTCCAAGGCACACATCGAGGGCTAAGCTTGTACGGCATTACAAGTATCAACAGCATCAACTTTGCATCGCGAACAATTGCTCCTTTTCTCCTCTCAAAAGCGAAAGCGTTTAGGTATGGGTGTCGGTGAAACGGAACGGTGTTGTAGGCGTCATGTGCCATTTCCAAGAATGATGTTTGGTTCTTTGGGGGCGGATTGTTTGTTACACGGCTTGCATCGCCCTTTAGGGCTTGTTTTAACAATTTTTATTCACCACTTGCGATATGGTGTTGGACGGACGGCGTGTATGACAGGGGACGCTCTAGGACTTGCTGTATCGAAGAATGGGTATTCTTATTTGTTTGTTTTTACGAAGCATATGTGGCGGATATTTTCCCGCTAGATGACTTATTGCACTCAAGACAGTTGAATTCGACGTGGAGACGGAAGAGCAGATGTAATTAGACGAGGAGGCGATAAGTTTCTATACCCGGATATGAAGTTTACATGCTGTATCAAGTGTCTCTGAGGCATTGCAGTCAGTCCAGCTCATGGAATTTTTCTATTCCTCTCTTCATCCATTGGCGTTCTCTCCAGGGCAGGATTTTGGCGATGGTGGTCCCAGAGATGAGAGCTAGTGGTAAAGGGCCAAAATGCCGTGAGTCTCGTGAGGCAGGAAGATTATCCCCGGAAATCCAGCAATGACCCTCAGGGATCTGAAGAGTCAGTACGTTCATCTAACACGAGCGAGAGCATGTATTACCTGAATCATTAATTCCTCACCTAGCTCCCCAGGTGTTCCAACAGAAACGTAGTCCCCTGGCATGCCTGTCACTCGCTTCACTCCCCACTGGTTGGTGAAGACGGGGATGCGATAGACTACCAGATCACCAACAGAGACGCCACGACCGTAGCGATGTGTATGATCACACAAGATCCAATCACCATCAACAGTGAAAGTTGGAAGCATTGAAGGGCCCTGTGCTGGACTGATGGTGTACCCGTATGTGAGACCAAGATGGACGAAACAGGCAGCTTTGAGAAAGGAGACTGTTGTGCGCACGGGGTAGCGCGCAAAGTGGAATGAAGCCATTGGGATAATGCCCCGATGAGGCGGATGAGAAAAGAGAAGAGGATTGTAATGAAGCCATTTATGTCAGATAACAGGACGAATCGACCGAGTTGCGTGGTGTTGTTCAAAGGGTCTAGTGAGCACTGAGATCTGATTGGATAAAGTCCCTTCAATGGCCCGTAGTGACGTTTCTGCCAAAGCCAACCGCCCATTAGAAGACATGGAGTTGGAGATGGTCAAGATCAGTAAGTTACTTGCTGGTTAAACACTAGCCATTGTCAACTATACACTCTTTTACGACGTCGAACAACACTCCTTAATCTCTTCATTTCCGTCGACAATATGAGCAGCCTTGCATGCCTTCAAAGCTCCCGTCGAGCTCTCTACCGAGTCTTTGTCCAACGCCATGAAGCTCTGCTCGCGCGCCAGCTTATCCCTGCTACTCGAGCAACGCTGCCCTCTATTCGTCAAGATCGTTTATTCTCGGTATCTGCAACACAATTGAAGTCCTCTAAAGGAAAAAAACAGCTTGATAACCCCCCCGACGACATCGATGAGCAAGCTCTCGACCGGCGCTACACCACCAAGGAAGAATTCGCCAAGTCGGGCCGCGATCGTCTCCCCCAGGACTTTGAGATTAAGGACCCCAAAATTATGGTTCTCGACAATGGAAACTTTGACGGACCCCTTCTTACACAACACGTCATGAGCCGCCTCGGCGAATCTGAGTCCCTCCGCATGGTGACGCCCTACATCCCCGCCGACCCCAAGAACAACACGCCAGTGCAATATGCCGTGTGCAAAGTGGTCAACAAGAAAGACGAGTTTGAGCGCCAGCGTGAGATCCGCGAGCGTCGCCGTGTTTCCAAGCAAACATCCACGAAGACAAAGGAACTCGACATGAGCTGGGCCATTAGCGACCACGACCTGCAGACCAAGACGAGGCAGCTGACTGGGTTCCTCAGCAAGGGTATGAAGGTTGATTTGGTGCTTGGATATAAGAAGAAGACACAAAAGAGGGTGGGTGAAGATGAGGCGGCAGAGGTGCTCAAGAAGGTTAGGAAAGAGATTGAGGATGTTGGCGCAAGGGAATATAAGCCGCAAGAGGGACAGGTTGGACGGACGTTTAGGATTTATCTCGAGGGAATTGCTAAGAAGGAAGCGTAAAGGACAGAGAATTGTATAAAGAGTGTTTAAATATCATGTATCAATAGCATCCATATCTGGGTATCTCTGCCAGATGGCGAGTCTATATCCGAAAGAGAAATAAAGCCATTCATCAGTCCGGTTGTCATGACCCGGATTGTATGTAAAACCCAATTTTAGACACCAAACTCCAGCCCAGTCTTGATAGTCTTGCGAAAAATTATCCTTTATAGGATCTCATCACCGTCGTCGTCCGTGGGTAGAGGTACCGCAGCTGGTGTAGCGACGGTCTCCGCCACAGGTGCTGCCGTCGTCTCCTCGTTCGCTGCACCCATTTCCTCATCCATCTCCCATCCCCGTTCAGCCTTCTTCACTTCCTCATCACCACTCTCCTGCGCATTCTCAGTCTCTTCAGCAGCCTTGTTGATATCCTCCCAGTTCTTGCTGCGCAGCTGAATATTTCTTCCACGACCCTTGCTCTTCTCGACTTTGCTCTTTGTGCGCTCCAAAACAGCCTCGGCCATCTCAAGGCCCTTTTCATGACGTCTCTTGGCCTTGGAAGACATGTTTGCCTTGCGACCGCGCTTGGCTTTCTTTGTGATGCCGGCGGAGTGCTGTGCGGCCAGGACGGAGGGTCGGTGGGGGGCATCGCGGGGAGGAGGCTTGACGTCTTTTAGGGACTTGTCGGTGTCGATGTCGATGTCTGTTGCGCGACGAGCGGCGCGGGAGTGGATTGAGGGTGCTGGCGGTGTTAGAGGAGTTTGCGAGGTGTTGAGGGAGGGACGACATACCTTTCTTTTTTGCCATTTTGACTGTTTTTGAGGATGTTGAGTTGTGATGTTGAATCTTTACCTGTCGGGTCTTGGTGGGGGTGGATGATGGGAAATTTTGATAGACGATACCCCCACAAAGATAAGCTGACCGAGATTGACCGAGCTCACCAAGACATCCACTTTCTGGTCTAGGAACGTGACAAAGTAATAGTTTACCTTTGAGAGCTAGATGCTAACGTAGATGGAGAGTATTAATGAGAACGAAATATACTGCTTCTTGACATATTAGTTTAATCTTGAATTTCTCACAATGGTGAGACTAACTGATTTGGCCATTGCACTGGGCTCTCATTCATGTCTCACTCATCTGGTTACGCTCGGTCTTCCTCGAGTACAGCATCTCTAGGCACTAACCTACCTACCTCGCGCATCCCCATCAACAACCATCGCATTCTAACGGAATACCGTCTCATTCAGCAAGGAAAATCCTCAAGCAAACACCCGCGCAGGCAAATTATTGAGACTACAATCTTCCGACGAAACTTGGAACACATCCTACCTATTTTTGGAGCAGACTTACAAAGTGTGTAGTGTATGACTACCTATCTCTATCGCTTTATACGCCCCTGACCTAAAGTTCAGTTGAGATTCAACCATGTTACCAATCACGACCTGCGTTGTTGCAGGGCGACAGTATCTCATTCATCCCCTGATATTGGTATGCCTCTTCTAAGCTTGCCTTGCGCTTATAACCAACGTGCCCCAGGGATCCATCCAAGAGACTATTAAACCGGATGCCATAATCCCAGTCACGCTGCTTTCCACCGACGAGATTTTTGGCGATGTTGACGGGGTCCTAAAACTACTCGATGATTATGACGACGTATTTGTTGCCGATTTTGGATCCGTTCTCGTTGAGAAGCCTGGAGACAACAGCAGTGAGGTTCCGGCCAAGCCACAGGGCGCGGGCGCGCGAAAGGTCTACCACGTGAACAGAATCCGACCTCTAGACAGCCTTGCTGATCTGCCTTCCGGTCCCTATTTCCTTCACGGACCGAACCTTCATCAAGCTTGGCGACTGTACGATGATGTGTTTGGGGCCTTTACATTTGGTGTTATTCCTGATGACCTCGCTAAACCGGACGAGTAAGTATGTCGCCTTCTTTCCTCGGGCTACTAACACTTTCTAGATTCCAGTCGAACGGCCATGCAGTACCTGTTCCTTCTCGGCTCTATCATCCTGGACCTTCTATCCGGAAACCTTTATCTGGCGTCCGCATCTCTATAAGTGATGCCATATCCTTGAAGGGCACCCGCACTTCTTTCTCTAGCCGCGCATGGGAATCACTCTACAAGGGAACTTCAAATGTCACAGCACCCTGTGTTCAAAGATTGCTCGATCAAGGGGCAGTCATTGTTGGCAAGACGAAAATCCCCCAGTTCGGTACAGGTGCAGAATGGGTCGACCAGCAAGCCCCTTGGAGCGCAAGAGGTGATGGACACCACATCATGAAGGGTGCTGCAATTGGTGCTGCCGCAGCGTCAGCTGGATACGAGTGGCTGGACCACAGTGTTGGACTCGATAGTGAGTCGACATCGCGTTCTAAGGGACTTTAACTAACCACCGGTAGACGGGGGAGTCGTAACCGAGCGTGGAATCTATTCATTTGTCCCGTCTAATGGAGATGTGTCCGCTCATGATACAAAAAGGACAACCAAGTAAGTAATTTAACTATCCTGTTCAAAAGTAATCAAGATACTAGAAGAGCCTTATGGCAGAAGAAAAGCGTATCTTGGGCTCATTAACCTCAAGTGCAAATACTTTTTATCATTCTCTAATATCTCTTCGCCTAAAGTTAGGCGTGCTTCGAATTCGATAATTTACTTAGCTGGATCCTATAGCATTGCGCTGACAACCTTAGTTTCGACAGAACGAGACTTTTCAGCAGGAGCCTGGAGAGCCTGCTTAGTATCACAGCAAGTTCTCTTGATACAAAGCTACATGAGCCCGTGTTTCCGACGAGGATCCTTATTCCCACCGATTTCACATCTGGAGATACTCAAGAGAACATTATCATTAGATCCTTTGTGATGCATTTGGGAGAACTCCTACGGGTGGAACATGTGTACATTCACCTCGGTACGCTTTGGGACATGAATCGACCTCCTGAAGCCGAAAAGATGGGATTAGAAGAATACATGCAATATGTAAGTTTGCAGGAAAAGAGAGAGACATTACTGACATGTCAAGGCACATTTCTGGGCATGGTGTTACGAGAACTACCACGCCTTTGAAGACTTCCGAGCCGAATACCGGCAAAAATTCCATAGGAAGCCTTTCATAGAAACTACACTGCAATACTTTTGGTTTGTCTGGTCATTCTAATGCAAGGCACTGCTAACATCAAACTAGGGAGCAATGTAAACCCGTGACGAAAGAACAATACCATGAGGCACTGAAACGGCTTGATGTATACCGAAGATGGTTCCACAAATTCATCATGAGAATCTTGCCGACCCCCAATACCAAGGGAGACGCCATCCTGATCATGCCGTATGGCAATTCTAGTAAAGTTGAGCACCGGAATGAAGCCGTGGCGTACGTGTATTGCTTTTGTCCAACGTGCTGATAGTCTTGGCTGACAAACAAATTAGTCCACCAACCATTGATCAAAACATCAACTCTACTACACTGGCATCGGTATTGGGGGCGCCAGTCTTGTCATTTCCTTGTAAGTTTAACAGGCTACTGTTGGTTACGGTTGTGGCTGATTTGTCGTAGTTAAGCAAATACCGTACCACTCTACGATTTCTGGGAGAACTGAGTATCAGCCGGTATGCATCTCGGTACTGGGTGCTCAAGGTAGCGACCTTGCAATTATTAAGTCGGTCAAACAATCTCTGGAGAGAGCTCACAGGGAAACCAAAGTCGAGATTGGAAGGTTCATATTTCCAGTAACAGAGGAGTCGGATTATACCTAGAACAAGGGCCCATTCCCCCAAGACACATCAGACCAGTTATGAGATCAGCTTAGAGTATGTCTCAAACGGCTATCCTCCCCCAAAGTCACACCACCATGCACAGGCGGTTAGGTATGGCGACTGTTTATGGTAGAACAAGCTTAAAAGTATAGTTAATGAGCATGGCAGTCTAGAACCCCCCACAGAAATTGACATGCGATTATCATGCAGGTTGGGCCCCAGACACGGCACAGCGATAAAGTTGACTGGTGATCTACGAATCCCGGCACCGGCTCATGCATGCACAGGTCTCCCCACAGTTTGCATCTCGATGTTTGATCTTTGACATTCAAAGGTGTACAGCACTGACATTAAGATTAGTATAGTATCACTTAGAAGTAGTCTTGAGGCTCGTCCATACCGTCCGTCGACTTAAACGCAATTGGGTCTAGACACGGCATTCGAGAGGAAATAAACTGGGCGCTGATCCGGGTTGGTTCCGTGAATCGACAGGGGTTTGCCGTAAGACAAGCTCTTGGACCGGAGGCCGGGCCCCGGTCATTGGGCATAGCCGTGGGGGAGACAAGTGGAGGTGAAGTGTGCGGCTGAGTTGACGCACTTAGACTCAGATTGTTGATCAGGCACGACAGTCCAGTTGTTCTCAATCAACATCTGCTTATCCTTAAAAGACCCCAACATCCCTCAATATGGCGGAACCAACCAATACGCCAGTACCAGGTTCTACACCACGAGCTACGTCTCCTGCTCCTCTAGTGCCCATCCCTTCTTATCCAGGATCCCCCTTTATCCCAACCAGACTATCCATGGCGACGTCAAAGCCTCGGGTTCTTCACATTGGAGACCCTATCAAATACAACCCTGAGACTTATCTCCGTTTCACCGTCCAATTCGAGATTGTGAGGCCTTCAACTGAGGAGCGTCAGCGGCCAGAGTTTATCAAGGCCCTCAAGGAGCGACGATGGGGTGACTTTGATGCTATATTCCGCCCCTTCTGGGGAACTGGAGGTGAAATGGGAAAATGGGATCATGAGTTGATCAGTTTGCTACCTGAGAGTGTCAAGGTGTTTGCAAGTGCAGGCGCCGGCTTTGACTGGGCTGATACAAAGCTCTTGGGTGAACGAGGTGAGTTGAATGAGCTAGACCATGATTTTAATCATAGCTGATGTCGTGAGAGGAATCATCTACTGCAACTCTGGTCTCGCAGCTGCTGAAGCTGTAGCCGACTTTGCTATTATCGGCATCATCTCAACTTTCCGTGTTCTCCCGTGGTGCATCTCATCCGCCCTATCCGGAGACGAGCAAGTCTTTAGCACCAACCATCGGGACGCGACTTTGCAGTCTTTTAACCTTCGCGATCAAGCTCTTGGGCTTGTTGGTTTTGGTAACATTGGGCAGCAGATTGCCGCTCGTGCTCGTCATGGCTTTGGTATGGATATTCACTACTATGATGTCCTTCCCAAGCCCGCTGCTGTTGTTGCTCCTCTGCGAGCCACCCACCACGAGACGCTCGAGAGTCTTCTTTCTCGCTGCGATTGTATCGTTCTGTGCACTCCTGCTGGTGATGGTACGCTCATCAACGCAACTACACTTCCGCTCTTCAAGCGTGGATCACGCTTCGTCAATATAGCACGTGGAAGTCTTGTAGACGAGGACGCACTAGTCGCCGCCCTTCAAGACGGTCAATTGTCCAACGCAGCGCTCGACGTTCACGGAAATGAACCCAAGATTTATCCTGGCCTTTTGGAGCTAGGTAAGCAAGGTCGCGTATTGTTGACGTGCCATAATGCTGGTGGAACTGTTGATACGCACAAGGGGTTCGAGGAGTTGAGTATGCGAAACATTATGGCTGTGCTTGGTGGTGGGGAGGCTATTACTCCTGTGAATCTGCAGTATCTGAAGAAATAGTGTTAGTGTGTTAGAATAGGCGTTTGGGAACATGGACGTAAGGGTATGAAGGACATTAAAGAAGCATAGTAATAGACATTATAACAATGGTACAAGTTCATAGCCAATTGTATACCATCAACTCCGGCTCAAACCCCCATAACCAATGCCTATACAAAAAACATTATTACAGTGTAAAACACTTTATAACCCTTATTCCTTGGGTTTCTTTCTGATTAGACCCGCAGAGAGAACATTCGCACCCTCCTCGGACTCCCCCTTTGGCTTCTTCTTGACAAGTCCAGCTGCAAGGACATTAACCTTGTTTTGAGTTTCAGCCGTAGAATCAGTGCGTTTCCTCTTGACCAGCCCCGACAGGTTGTTCACACTCTTATCGCCGTTCACATCCGTGGATACAGTCGTCTCGCGCGTCCCTGTTACCACGACACCCCATTTGCTACCTCCTCCGCCTTCGCTCAACCAGCGGCGCGTACTACCCACCGCTTTGCTGAGCGTAGCAAAGTCGAGGTGCAGAAGAAGTTCCACGATGCGCTTATATGCAGCCTCATCAAACATCCTTTCGCCGCGGCCTTGGGGTGTCCAGGAGTAATATGCCGTGTTGGCGGGGCGGTCGAGGAGATAGTTGTGCTTTTCCCGCTTGATGCGTGGTTCCCTGGCGATGATGGGGCCTTTGAGAGTCTTTTTCTTCTTTTTAGTCTTGGTCTTGGTGCTTGTAGCTTGTTTGGTTTTGGACGGGAAGAGTTTTCGCGGTGTGGTGCTTGGTGTTATCTGGATGATGCGCTGTGCCTTTGGTGTTTCTGGCGGTGCTGTTGATTGTGGTGAGTCGTTGATCTTTGATTCCTCTTTGTCGTCAAATACGAGCCAGATGAAGCCTGTCATGCGACCACTTGAGCATTCTTGTCGATATGCCATCATCTCCCAGAACATGTCGAGGGTCTTTACGCTCTTCCAGCTTCCTGTCATCTTCATCCCTTGTGAGCTTGCAGCCTCTTCATCTAGTTCATCTCGAAAGCGGGATTTGGGATCGTCCGGAAAGTGGGGGATTAAACATCGTGGTGGTACCCAGTCGAATTCTCGGTAGTAATGTGAGATGCGCTCTAGAGGATGTGTAAACTCCCAAGCGGAGTTTGCCTTTCGGGGGGTGAGAGCTCGAGTTTCGTACGTCTCTAGACCGGGAACGACGATGTATCCTTTTGCGCTCTTCCAAGGTGCTTCTGTAGACCTTGGTGCAGGACCGAGGAGAGGGTCGAGCACGCGACACCACCACTTGATGAGGCCGCGATCGTCGAGGACGTGTTTCCCGCCATTGTCGACACTGCCGGGGAAGAGATATTGATCTTGCGCGCGGGCAAAAAGATTGACGATGAATTGTATATCCTTTCTCCTGCGCTTTTCAACCAGGAACCCGACAAACGTGGCGCATATCTCGCGGATCGGACTAGGAGTTCCCTTGGGGAAGTTGAGAAGGGTTAGGTAGCCTGTTGAATCTGCCTTTGAGACAAATAGTGTAGTTGATCGAGCTGTCGTATATATGAAGACTTCAATCCCTAGCACGAGAACCTGCTTAGATGTATCTGAAGACTCGGCGGGAGCATCGATCGTTACGGCGAGGAAGTGGTTCTCGCAGTATGTTCGCTCGGGGCGCTCGTTTGGTGGTGGAGAGTAGAGAGGGTCTGTCTTTGTGGGAGGGGTTGAGATGTGATGGATTGAAAAGTCGTGACCTTTTGGGAGGACGGAGGCAAGACGTGAGCCTAGGTTGTCAGTCATGTTGGAGCTGATGAAGAGGTTGAAGATGATCCATTACTTGGATGTCCAGTGTAAGTTGTAGATTAGATATGTACCTATAATGGTCGCTAGGGCAGCAGTGTGGGCCCCGTATGCAGGGTTAATTTAGCGCTCCACAGGGGTCTTGATATGTCGCTTTCAGGGGTTATCATGAGAAAGAGTTCAGAGGTTGGAATAAGCAAATCTTAACGGCACAGCTACCTGTGTCTGTATGGGTCGCCTGTGCTTTAGGATGGTTGATATATATCATTAATCCCTTATGGCTATACTTCATTACCTCCTAATTCTTCTACTTGTGCCTCTGCAGGCGGAGCATGATCTTTTCGCCAACTCCCAATACTTACGCTCGTAACCACTATATTCCATCTCGGTCCATCAAAAAAGCATACAACGTTATCAATCAACAACTCCACCAAAGGCGAGTACTTGGTAACCATAGCTTCTGTTCCTTGACCCTTCACAAGAGCCTGTAACTCCGCAATCTCAGAGGGCACAAGGTACTTCATGAGGTAGCTCTCGACTTCCGCGGGCGTCTTCCACCAAGCCGGGTTGACTCCGTGGTCTCTGAGATTCTGACGCATCTTTTTGCGTAGCTTGGGAAGGACAGAATCCCGTATGAGGTTGTTTGAAGGATGTGGGAGATCTACGAACCCCTTGTGTTTGTGCTCGAGCCTCATGAGCCCTAGAGATAGCACGAATCGGCGTTCGCATATGTCCCTTGAGTGGTCGAATAGGCGATTCATGCGATCTGTATCAGGAAGTGTCGGCTTGCCTAGCAGGTTGAGCTTGTACGTCTCCCATAGAGATACCGTGTTTCGAATACATGCCCAGTATAATGTTCCGGCAAAGGTGAAGAGGCCATCTCCGAAGTATTTACTTTCATATGAAGGGTGGTCAAATATGCGGATCAGGCGGTCGGTGTTTGTCCAGAGCCTCTCTAGATTCAGGCGAGGTGTGCTGTTTTGTCCGAGCGACTGAGCATGAAGGTGAATGTCGGAGGCCAGTAAGTTGGACAAGTCAGATAGAGAAGTATTTTCAGTGGGATCTGATACCGCGTGCGTGGAAGAGCTGGTAGTTGCCAAAGCGCGAGTATCATCATCCTCGTCAATTCGGGCGATTGCTTTTGCTTCTGAGAGGACGTTCTGGAGTTCCTCATCTCGACCGCCGCGTTCCAAGGCGAGCTTGTCTATCCTCTTCAGAGCATTCCTCAGCCTTTGGTTCTCATCTTTGAGGGTCTGGAACTTTGATGCATGGCGCTTGCGATACTCGCGCTGAGCGACTCTGCTACGCTCTCGCTTTGGCTGTCAAGAGGTTAGTCGAGGTGTTCTGAATGAGTTTGTATCGCCGTCTTTGCTTGGTAATCATCCGTCAGGTCAAAAGATCCACTTACGTCGGGGTTATCTCCGTTACTAGAAAGTGACATTGGATAAGATATCAGCTTGCTTTAGGTTATTAATTGATTAAAACACCAGAGGTGATTATCAATGAGGTTGAAGTGGCTGATGTGAAGGTGGGATAAAGTTGTAACGTTATGAGGCTGAGAGAGAACGTGGCTGGTGGGCCATGAGGCGTTGGACAGTCTAAAGTCTAAATCATCCATTAGCGAAGCGAGAGACAGTACCCACACACCAAAGTTTGGACTTATACCGTCGATATTGTCGATGCTGAATCAACTGGATCGGTGCTGGAGGCCTTTGCTGCTGCAATCAATGGCAAGATCAACATTATTATCGCCAATGCAGGATATGGATCTAAGACGGAGCCTGTCGCTGTGGCAGACCCTGACGACTGGTGGCTTAGCTATGAGATTAATGTGAAGGGCAACTTTAACCTTCTCCAAGCCTTTCATCCCCTCACCGCCCCCAGCGCGACCATCATCCGCGTCTCATCCTGTGCGATATACAGCCCGTTCCTCACTGGCTTCTCAGGTTATCGCGGATCAAAAATTGCGGTCTACAAGGTCTTTGAGTACTACGCTGGTAAGAACCCGGACACGACGGTCATACAGTTTCACCCCGGTATCATTCTCGATACTGGTATTACTGCGGCTTTGTCGGATGTCATTAGGAAGCATGGAGTCAACGGCGATGATATTCTGCTGCCGAGTAACTTTACTGTTTGGGCTGCTAGCGATGAGGCCAAGTTTTTGAGTGGCCGCTTTGTTGAGTGTGTTTGGGATGTGGATGAGCTCAGGGGGATTAAGAATCAGATTGTGGCGTTGAGGGATAGGTTGACTGTGCTCTACGACCTGCATCGAGCCTCTTCACGTCTCGCGGACCGAGGGCCCTTAATTTTTTCCCTTTTTTGCGCCCATTCCCATGATGAAAAAGATTTGGCCTTTCTGTTGCTACTATTATTTCTATAAATCTTTGCTCGTAAAGGTCTGTTGTTAAAGCTGTTGCTGGTGGGAGTTGCTTCAAAGACCTTTGCCCTTCACACACTCCTTTCACCGATGGCTGGTGTGATGTTTTGCTCCTGATAATAATACTCAAGATTGACGATAGTCATTCAACAAGTGACGGCGCATCAAGCAATTTGGTGGACATGATTCACGAGGCGCATCACAACAGAAGCGTCTTAGAGTCAGCTAAAAGGAGTTCAAACAGAACTAAGCATATGAACGTGACCTTGGATGTCGGCATGGTCGAGAGATTGTGTTATTCTTCAATGCTGGGGTTCTCAGGGGCTAGGGTCACGATAAGCAAACAAGTTCAATTACTCGACATAGTTACTTCTGGGACAGCCATCACGTATTGCGACAAAACCCTAAAGACATTAAAAACCCGATGTCCTCTTAGGCACCTCTATTCATTCATGCAGAGCCAAGGGAGCTCACCATAAGCTCGAAACAAGAATAGATCTGGGCATGAGAGCAGGTTTTGGAACAGATGCCCTCTTGGGAGCATCAACAGTACGCGGAGAAAGGATAGAAACCAAAGCTCTGACGACAATAGGGGCCAAAACGACAACAACCGGTAGAGGGGCAGGAGCCGGAATAGGAGCATCAGATGGCCGAGAAGCAACCTCCGGTGCCCGATGAACAGTCGGTCTTGGAGCAGTACGCGGGGCTTTCGCCACGGAAGGAATGCGGGCGGTTTTGGGAGGTTTCGCAATCTTGGGAACGCGGACTATACTAGAAGTTGTGCGGATAAGAGGAGCTTTGGTGACGAGAGAAAGGACTTGGACCATTGGAGGTTGTCTAATATCAGGCGCACGAACGACCTCAGGGGCTGAAGCAGGGAAAGACGAGTCCGCAGGTCCTTCAAGGGGTGCCAGAGTTCGCGAGACTTGCCGAGAGCGAGGTAGCGGCATGACAAGAGGACTCTCAAGAATAGAAGGCAGAGTCCGGGCCGGAGTCTCTGGGCTTTCGGGATCGGCCTTTACAGGATCTCCGGTTACAGCATCTGAAGCATCCGGCGCTGTCGTGGGAGTGACGGGACGGTTGAGAGTAGCATTCGATCCCTGACGACGCAGCGAAGTGTTGGAACTCTGACGGACTAGAGTGGGCGTGGTAGGACGGCGGCCGAGAGTAGGTGTCGTCGGCCGGTTTCTATTTGGAGTTCTGGGTTGTGTCTTGCGGATGGGACTTGTGCGGCGCTGAGAGGACATTGTGCCCATCGCATAACGGGGAGAGGCTGGAGCGTCGGCCATGTTGAGATGTTGAGAGAGGATGTGATATAAAGGAGTAAAGGCTCAGGAAAACTCATTCGGCCAGTTACGACTCCAGTCTACCAGCACGATAGAAGAAGAGAAAGATTCAGAGGGGGCTAAGGCTTATTAGTATCCTATGCTCGGCATCTGCACACATTCTCCCCTCTTCTATATCCTTGATCCTTTCCCCCACAGCACAAATATTAATAGTGAAACTCGGAGGCTGCTGCTGCATGAGACAAACAGAAGAATCAGCGGGAATACCCGGAGAATCTGGCCCCTTGCTTTTTGATGAGCACTCGTTATTCATTCATCACAGTCAGCCGTGATGTTCTGACTCGGGTGACATAAGATGATCCTTGCCTCTGATCTCCCGGATGATTTGCAGATGCCGTGTAAGACGGGGATATCCTTGTCCGCAGAGGGAGATGTGATGAATGAATCGACTTGGGGCTGCGAGTTGACAAAGAGTCAACTGGTGACCTGAATAAGAGTATGCTTATGGTTAATCTCTTTCATTCTATTCAAATACATCTTCCGGTAAGCACTCAGAGTCTCTTTGGTTTCCATATTGCCTCTGACATACTGAGTTGGTAAGCTGTTCAGCTCACGAGGCTCCACGCGACGAAAAGCAAAAACGACGCATATGGGTGAGACATACAGCGTTGGCTTGACACATATTGATTAAGAAACAGGCCACTTCGATGAGCAGCGGTAATTATGGGAATCCTAAATATCTATCAAAACAATCCAAGCATGTATTCTTTGCTATCCAATGGGTATCGTATACTATCCAGAATCACCTACTTCATCTTCGCCCTCCAACTCCCCTTTCTCCCCATAGCCGTCTTCTTATTCTTATCAGGCACCGTATATCCCCTGTCCCTCTCAAGCCTATGCCTCTCCCAAAAATCACTCATCTCCTCTGCCAACATCCTCCTCCCACCTCTTGACTCTCTCTCCTCCCTCTGTCTCTCATCTCGCTCCGGAAGCATCCTTGCCGCGCCCGCAATAACAGGCTCGAATAGCATCGTCCAAAGCCATGACATGGTCATGCCGTATACGCGGGTGAGCCACTTCATGAAGCGTCTGGCATTTGTGCTCCAGGCTGCCACGAGGGAGAAGATGACAAGGACGAAACTTGCAGGGAGAGAAATAGCCCCGATTGTTTTGAGAGGGAGGTTATTCTCGCCGCCCCATTCTTGCGTGTTCATACCGAACAAACCAGTAAAGAATGTCAGCGGTAGAAATATGACAGTAAAGGTGGTGAAGATCATGACACTACGACTCTGCGCACTCGCAAGGTCGGCGTGCAACCTACTCAGCCGAACCTCATCAACCTGTGCTTGACGCTGCACCATCTGGAGCAACTTATCATAGTCGTTCCTTGTACTTCGCACTCTTTGTATCATCTCCTGTCCCTGATGCCCGTATTCAGAAAGTTTCTTGAGAGCTTCGCTAAGAAAGACTCTTCCGTTGGCCGTGCGATCGCGCAGCTCAGGACGTGTGTATGTGGACAACATGGAGCTGACGACTTTGGATTGACGCTCGAAGAGATGTACAAGAATGAGGAGCTCATCTTCAATGTCGCGTAGTTCAAGAAGGGCGGATGTATTGTCGCGGTTTTCTTCTTCGGAGCGACGACCTTCAGCCTTGTGTCGGGCTCGAATGGAGCGAGATTTGTTCTCGACGGGTTCATAAGAAGATGCCTTATCGCGAAATCCTTCAGTTCGGAAGGTTTTGAGTGACGAGGTAAGTTTTTCGTTCTGTTCGTTAGCGTAAGTTGTGAAGCTGTTAAGCTGTTGGTTGACTTACCAGAACACTGATGGCTTCTTCAAAGATTCGAAATACCTCGAGATCAGGGTGGGACGATCTATCGAGCAGAACAGTCACTGCGTGTAGGACTGCCAGTGCTGCGAGATCTAGAGCGTTTTCGCATTGGCGGGTGAGATCGACATTTACTTCGTTGAAGATGCTATCGCGAAGATCTGCTTGTTGGTAGAGAGGTCCTTCGATAGCATCACCCTCGCGTCTGGGGAAGAATGAAAGAAGTGTGTCTATAACGTTAGTTTCGTTCATAGTAGGGAGGTTTAACTCACGAGAATCAATAGCCCAAAGCCACAACTGATCCACCATGAGCACATTTCCATTCAGTATAGCATCCTCTGGGTTGTCTTCATTATCTCCATCTTGGCTACTCGTCTTTGACCTTCGACTTCCGCTACCACTACTTCCGGAACTACTATTCGACATCTGCCCATGAAGTCCAGGACCCAGCCCCGGAAGAAGACTACGCTCCTTGGTCAATTTGTACAGCATCTGATCATCGTCTCGTGATCGTGTATCTCGTAACGAAGGATATCCATACTGATCTAACGTTCGGCGACAGTTTAGAGGTGGATCATGGCCTAAAAACTCCCAGATGACTTGTGTCTCAAGAGAATTAGACTTGGCGACAGATTCGGGAACAGGTCGAGCTCGTCCGTGGCTTAATCGTTGAAGAATGAGTTCTCGTCGACGAATGAGTCGTTTGTAAGAGTCGAAATGGAGATATGGGAGAAAGAGACATGTGTAGATGCCGCCTTCTGGCTTTGGCGATATCGAAGATTGCTTGGAGGATCGACCTCGAGGAGACACTGCAATGTTAGCTTGAACGTGCAAGATTGTGAGAAAACATACTGTGACGTGGAGCTGAAAAGTAGCATCCTGGTTTTGCAAAGTAGGCGTAGTGCTGAGAGTGTCGTCCCCGGGAATGTCGCGTAGCCCAAAAGTCATTGTTGAACAAGGGAGCATAGTTGCGGTTGTTTGACACCTGCAACGTCTCAAATACTTTCTACTCAAGTTAGCAAATTGCCTCCTCCAGACAACTCATCCTTACCGTCACCCAGCTTGGGTTATTATAAGGCAAATGAATCCACACGAATTTCTTCGCTTCAACCTGAGGCTTTGCAAACGCAACCGGCACTTCATCTACAACCACCGTTTCGCTTGCTCTTCTTTCACCGTCGTTTACAACCTTTCGAATCGCAACCACAGCTTCCGGAAGTCTCGGAGATGCTTCTATATCGTCATCATCATCACCATCACTAAAGTTTCCTTCCATGGTGCTCCGACTTCGTTGTGAAAAGGGTGGAAAGTCTCGATACTCGTACTGCGAAGCTTGAGTACCCATGCTGACAGACCGACTCAAAGAGCGGCCCATTCTTCCTCGTGGCGGTGGTGATAGACGATCAACAGCGAGGTCTTGATCAAAATTTGCGCGGATCAGGGGTGAAGGTCGACGCATTGGAGTTGAGTAGTGCGTTGGTGGTGATACTGCAGGCGACAAGGGCGTGACAGGAGTTGCAAAGATTGCATGGGGTGCAGATTCTGATCTCGTCTTTACCACAGAGTCAATAGGTCGTATAATGGGCGATGTAGGGGGAGAAGCCTGGAATACCTCCTCTTGAGTGATCCCAAGAGGATTCTCAACCAACTCAGCAACAACTTTGCTTTCTCTCTTTTCAGTCGGTAACGATGGTTTTCCTCTCGTCCTCAAAAATCTCCCTTCGTCGACAGTCTCAACCTCATTCAATCTCTCAGCCAAGCACTCTTCAGGCCCCTTTCTCAGAAAATCTCGGAGTGGTAGCCTGGTAGACCATGCTCTGATTGTTGCCACATCCATTGGCCCAGGAGGATCTTCAAAGAATCCGTGTACTTCAATATTAACCTTTTGTTCTAGATCCAGCGACCAGTGTCCATCGTCGCGAGAGTATTCATCTGCACGATCAACCAGGGCGGATAACTGTTTCAGAAATAGACGCATCGTGTGCACATTATGTCTCCCAAACGAGGCAATGTTGGCATGGTCGCTCTGCAATGGAAGAATCGTCTCTTGTCGCATGCCGAGGATGGCTGACTTTATCGATGTCAGCGGTGCAGTAAAATAGACATCACCCGAGGCCCCTGATAATCGAGAGTCGATCGTTTCGTACAAAGTCCAGATGCGAAAGTCGTGTGCTATAGATTTAAAGTCGTCGTCCAGCTGGAGGAGTAAACTGTTCCCTACTCGCAAATCGTCGGTGATGGATGTTGGTAGAGGAGCTGAGAGCTGAAGCAGATTTTGAATGCCAGATGCTAGACTCGGCATGGCAAAGTAACTCGATCCTTGATGAGGAGTGCCTATATTGTTAGACAAGAACTCTACTGTACTGACTGATGAAAAGAACCTACCAAAGAATGCAACACCATAACATTGCCGATAGATACTCTCAAATGAAGTATCCCTACTCGCCTTCCTCAACGCCATCTTGACAATGATACCACCAATACTGTGTCCCAAAAACACAACCGGTCTCGTCTGTTTCTCACGTCTTCTCAGCTTATCCAACTCGCTTAGCAACGCATCTGCCAATGTCGCCAGCGTCATGTCCTCGGTCGTAGATGGATGCTCATACAGCAGAATCCGCGCGCGATCAGCTTCACGTCGAATGCCCTGTCTAACCCAAGATGGAGCTGGACGATCGGACTCAGGTAAAGTTGCACCCTCGGCGTCGCGCATAGAGAGAGCGCCAAAGTAACGACTCATGAGACCATCACGACTCCATGTTCGGAGAGAGTCAGCACCAAGACATGGAACAGTAACGACGTCGACTGTTGTCTGATCATGAGTAAGTTTCCCTTCTGGGTCGATGATGAAGCTCCCATTCTTAAGCTCCTGCTTCTTCTCCTTTTCCTCTTCCACTGGCACCTTCATCTCTTCCCCTGTAGCCATCGTCTCATTACTTGTCTTTTTATCCTGACTCTTCTCATTTCTCGTAGTGTACTCACTCAACGGCGTTAAGTGACTTGGCGGACTCCCTGGGTTGACGTGAATAGAATCCTTGTCGTTGCTAAGTTCAGGTGAGTCAACGTCACCTGAAGCCATCTCAGGTCCAGTGTAAGACGCCCTATAATTCTCCCGGCGTCTTTTTCTAGAGAGATTTGCACGCGAGGCTTGAGACATGAGAACACAAATTATGTGAAGGAAACGAAACTGAACCAAATGAGTTTTATTCACTTTTGTTAGTTTCTTTCTTGTCTATAATTTTGCTTATTCAGTGGCTAGCTATCACGTTCAAAAGAGTCACATTCTTAGTCTACCACGAGCACTCATTTCTGCCTTGGCTCAGCCTCTGCTCGTGACAAAAACCCCATTCTTTTATACAGGCATTTACGATATCCCTCTATGATGCCGATGTCCTAAAAAAAAAAAAAAAAGTCACTGTAGGCTGACTCTCTTGCTCTATGAACGTGGGGTAATATTTGAGACAAAACTAACGGCGTGACTATGGCACATGAACACCATCTCATCCCGATGACTGCCTAACTAAACCGTATCGACATCCGCTCCCATGTAATTCGCTAGGCGGCCAAAATGCCGTTGAAATGCCATCGAATGGTACCTAGTTTCCCCGTGCAATATATGCTGATAACCGAGTAAATCCCATACGCTACCAAAACTCCCTTCCGAACTGAAGTAATCCAGTTATAATGCTCCTATGCTCATCCCGAATCTAGTGCCCGTCGAAATCACCGTAGCGTCCTTACTGCAGCCCAAATTCCCCGATGGCAGTGCAGTGCAGCACAGAATCCAGGTAGAGGCGATTCTCAACCTTGCACACCTGCCCTGGTCGCACCACAAACATGCCGTTTGGACCCAGCTGGAATGTCTGTTCTCCCATAGTCACTCGTACTTTTCCCGCTGCGACAGAGCATGTTCGAAGCTTGCCGTCTTCAACGTCCCAGTGACTGACGCTCCCGGGCTTGAGGACAATGACGTTGAAACTGACATCCTCACAGACGGTTACCGGCTGGCCGCTGGTAAGATAGGAGTTGGAAAAGGCAATGTCTAGAGGTGTTAGTAAACAACTTGTTGAATGGTGCGTAAGCTCACTGTCAGAGGAAGACTCGTTCTTCATTCTTCCTGGCGCAACCTCCCAATCCTCCATTTCCAGCTCAACTCCACCCATCTGGCCTGATCTGCCTACTATACTGACTGTTGACTGGGCTCCCACGACTGTACCGTTTTGCATCGACCGTCTTCTGGTTCGCCTCGGTTCATGGATAGTTTCTGTCACAGTTCCAACAATCGGTTCAGTCGCAGGTTCTACTTCAGTATCGGCATCCATCTCCTGGTTTATCTCTTCAGATCTAGAAGATCCAGAGGATCCAGAGACCGATCTTGCCGATCCAAGAGCCCCGCGTATCTTGGGTTCAGGACACCAGTCACAACCGTTTGAACGTCGCTGTAGATGACACCAGTATCTACAACCCACACAAGACTCCAAAGTGGAAAAAACTTGCTTTGCTGAGGCGGGCATGTTGGTCGGGAGGGCAATACAAGGCCGAGATAGTCGCGCAGATGGCCGTGAGTCGTTAAAAGTGCATCGGTCATTGCCAGTCACCTCTGTTCCTGTAAGGTATGCCAGAGCACAAGCGTAATGGTTCACATCCATGTTGCTTCCACGATGGTTTTGGATCCAACTGTTGGGGAGACTACGCTGTCGTTGCAGCGTTAGCATAAAGTGAATGTCACCTCTTGAATGAACTTTCTGGGCTGGGCTCAGAAAACTGTGGAGGTAATCTTTGACATCCAACTGGCCTGGATTCGTAAGTGTTGACGCCTGGCTTGGGCTACAGGCTGAACGTGTAGAAGACTTCCTCTCTTGTGATTCTGTTCCTCGAGAGAGACGGTTCTGTTGATTTGCGAAAAATATGGACAGCCCTGGGTCTACAGGAGGCGGAGCATCAGGAGGAAGAGGGTTCCTGGACACAACGATGCCAGGTGTGTTCCCGGGGCCGTGCTTTTGATAGCTTCCAATCTTTGTCAGAGTACCGTCTCCGTTGTCGTTGAAAGTAGTTGAGCAGTGTCCAGCTCCGAAATGCCCGCCGAGGCCTTTGAGTTCTGGAAAGACTCGACGACAGTCTCGCACAGGACAGATGAACGGATAAGATGGGTCGGTGTGTAGCTTGTAGTTGGGTGGGATCACCGCACCACGAGCAGAGACTACTCCACCTTCAGGAACTGCAAAATGTTAGAGCTGTCTTGTCAACAGGCATGGTGACGTACGAGGATACATGCTATACAAGCGGTCGGAATCAGCCATGGTAATTGCGATGAGTCTATCGCCAGGTGACGGAGCATCGGGCGATTTGGCTGGTGCAGGGGGCGCTGGTGAAGGGCTACTACTCCCTTGGCTCATAATCTGTTTGAGCAACTCTCCTCCGTTAGGGTAATGCATCGTTTGACTAGGCTGCGACGGAGGCATGGCGCTCTTCTTCACTGATGCACCTGTAAGTTCAGACATTTGCTTGGCCACCTGTGCTTCAGTGAAGCGACGTCCAGCAGCGCGAGCTTGTGTTACCACATCTGGTACAGGCGATCCCTGCTCAGCTGTGTTTTGTCTCTTTGCAGCTGGGACTTCTGAGTCTGGCGATTCCCTCTTTCGTTGGGGGGGCCTTAGCGAGGGTACTGCAATTGGCGCTGTTGATGAGGGCTGGGATAATGAGTGTGCTGCATTATTGTCAGATGTGTTGGACGGAATGCACGTGTCTCGACTCTGCACATATGAACTCACATTGATTCGTGCGCTCCCATTCCTCTTGTGCAGCCTTGATCTTTGGGTTATTCGACAAAGCTCCAGCTCCCGAAGGTTTAATCGCAGCCTTTTCCATGTTATCGCTGACGATGCGAGCTGGTTCAGATGCACCTGTGCTCTTCTTCGTCCCAGGGATGTACCTGTTGGTCGAGTTCCATGGTAAGAAGCCTGAGCGCTTAACCCTGTCACTGTCATCATTCCAAGACATGATGTGCGGATTTGGTTGCTCAAGCATTTAGAAGTAGTTGGTTGAAGGAGAAGAGAGGATGATCATTTGATTATACCGTAGCTCGAAGAAAAGGGCTGGTATTTTGATTGAATAAAAAAAGAGAGAATTGAATAAAGAGACAAAAAAACAAAGCGTTTGTGTGAATAGTACACAAGTGCCTGTTGAATTGATTGTGAGGTCGGGTTAATTGATTGTTGAAGGAGACGCGCTGCACTGACGCGATTGAAGTTGTAGCGCGGTGTTAGGGGAAGGTACCTCACTGCAAAGGCAAAGTGCAGAATACCTGCTAAAACCCGGGCCACTTTAGTAGCTAGGATCTATTTGTATAACAATTAATTCCACCATAAAATACCTATGATAATGAATCAACGAATGAATAAATGAATGAATGGAGGAATGAATGATCTAGCATGTCTTATAGCTTCACAAATAGGTACAATCAATGCAGACAAAAGTCTAGTCTTGTTCATAATGTACAATGCTACACAAATCCTACATGCCTTGTTACCATCAACTCATCCCATCAAGCAATTCATTTCTTCTTTGATGCCTTCTTCGCAGCCTTCTTGGCCGCTTTCTTGCTGACCATCTTAACAGCCTTGACCTCTCCACCGCTCTCAGCTCTCCTCTGCTCCGCCTTTCTCTGTCCCTCAAGCTCCCTCTCTCGCCTCCACCGCCTATGTCTGAACCACTGCTTTCGCGTCCTGAACCGCTTCGTCTTGAGGCCCGTCGTCTTGGCTAGCTTTCCAATCGCCCAGTTGTCCTCGCGGTAGCTGTAGTCCTTGCGCAGCTTGAGCAGCCTGTCTGGCTCGCCGGGCTCTACACGGGTCACCTGGAAGGGGATGCCTGAGGGAGATAGTTCAGGCTTGGCGGCGGCTCGCTTGATAGGGAATACACTCATGTTGAGCTTGCGCTTGCGCTCGGCGTGCTGAGGATATGGGAGGGTGTCGTTCTTGTCAAAGACAACGCCGATGTATTTGCGGTCGGGGTGTCGAGCGGGATCGCGGTAGTACTTGACATAACCGGTCGCCATGGAGTGAATGGTGTGGTCTCGGCCCATTATGCAGTTCTCGCCAGGCCACCAATGTGTGCCGCGCTGTTTGTAGAGGATATTGCCGGGAATGACGAATTGATCTATACAGTCAGCCAAGACTCGTCCATTTTTTGCCATAGACTCATGACATACCTCCTGTACGCTTTGCACCCAGCTTTTTGGGAATACCCCTCTTGGGCTTCTTCTTGTACGCTCCCTGTGACTTGACCGAAGCGAATCGTTGACCTTGGACGAGGGAATTGGCCAATTGAGCGCCCAGGGGAGCAATAGGCGCAAAGACCGGCCGGGCAAGTCCAGCCACAGCAGCCAATATCGGCCGCTGTATCGTGAGGAACCTCATGGCTGGCGTATTGGGTCGATATGGACTGAGGTTCTGGAGCTGATGTTGTTGGAGTGATTCTGGAGATGGAGTTTTTGCGCTTAGTCATCTGTGTTATCGATAAGACTTTCATTGATGTGGACAGCGTCGCATAATGAACAAAAGACTGTCTACCTTACTGCTTCCTACAAAGTGCTTAACCATTATCAGCAAAATGAGTTACCTTTTCGCCATCCTCTCTCTCCTGACTCTTGTCAACGCCCAGTTTGGCGGCTTCTTTGATCAAATGTTTGGTCAACAAGGCGGCCAAGAGCATCACCGACCGCAACAGCAAAACAACCCTAGCGATGCGAACCACTACAAGCAGAACTACGAGAACTGTGAGTTTCCTGCCCTTCTATTCAGACGTTTGTCTTTCTGGCTCCCAATTTCAGTAACTAACATCTTATAGCCGTCTGCGACAAATACCTCTGCCCCGATACCCTCGCATGCGTTCACTTTCCTCACCACTGTCCTTGCGCTTGGGAAGCTCAGCAGGAGAAATTCGAGCTAGCTGAGGGACAGCGTCTATGCGCTTCTCGTGGAGGATTTCGAGCAGGCGAGACAGCGCGAAAGATTGAGCTGGCACGAAAGGGTCTGTTGTAGTTGTCTACATCATTTCAACGTTCAACAAAGCGTGGCATTCATACAATTTATACCAGATAGATATGAGAGACGATCAAACGGATATGCTAGCTGTTGTCTGTCGATCAAACAGCAGTAAATCAATTCTAGGAAATGCAAATGTGTCATCTACCGTGAATGCGAAACCGAGTCCTGAATATGCCCTGGTATGCCCCTTTCTTCCTTCGTTTCCGGCGACGTTGCTCATCCATCAGAATCCCCAAAGCGAGCGAGTAATCAGACAAGTTGACATTCCTCCGTCGCCTCACGTGCAAACGCCCTATGATGATATCCTCAAAACTCCAGCCTAAATATGCCCTCCCACCCTCACATCCTTCATCATGACCTTTCAGAATCCACCTACGCAGAGCCGTTGGGAATGCGCGGTACCGGTGGCACAGGCGGCACTGCGTTACCGTCTTGACCTTCGTCGTCCTCCTCCTCCTCATCATCGGGAAACGTCTCGGGGTGGCCCAGAAGCTGGGCCACATTCTTCATTTCGTAATGTCTCTTGCGGAGCTGTTCAAACTTTCGGTGCTTTTCACGCTCCTCGGGAGACATGCCTGCCAGCTCCTCTTCGGCGTTGTGTCCGATGCTGCTCTCGTCGTCGACGTGGACGCTCTTTTCCCCGCGGGGTGACGGCGCGCCCGCTTCCGGGATCTCCTCTTCCGGTTCGCCCAGCGAAAGGCCCGGAATGTCATCTTCACGGCTTGGACGTGAATCCTTAATACGAGAACCAGCGTCAGCCAGAGGATCCTCCTCTTCGTCAGACGGGTCTTCGGCGGGGTCGTAGTGTTTGGCATAGGGGGTCTTTGGTTCCGTGATCTTCATAGTAGAGGAGCGCTCTTGCTCCGTGAGATATAAATTGGCCTCGTCCCACTTGAGGCGCTGGGAAGGCTCTAGAACGTCACCGATGGAGTTGTTGGCGCCTGATTGCCGGCGGGATCCTGAAGGACGAGCTCCTGATGACGAGCGACGGTGGCCAGCGTTGATTTGAGTGTTGGCAATAGTGATTTCCTTGTCGTTACCAGAGCGGTCGTGGTTCGGGGAGGTAGGTGGAGATTTTTGGAACGAGTTCTTGAGGATGCCTAAGCACGATTAGCGATACTGCTGAGCTTTAGCGTCAGAATAAAGTTACCTCGAGGTCGTTGAGCAGGACGGTGAGGAGGCGAGTGCGCCGGAGGAGAATCTACAGCTGAAGCCATTTTGGTACAGGCCGGGCGGCAAGCTTAGATTTGAAGAGGTTTAACAGCAGATGTGAGCTAAGCTCAAGAGGCGACAGTCTTGTGTAAGAGTGGTGTTGAATAAAGCAGCAGTTGATGTCCTGGAATGTCGAGTTGTGCTTGTGATGTAGTCGGGAGATCAAGTTGAGAATCCTCGTGAGCAGATCATAAAGAGGCGGGGGGAGGGCCAATGACGCAGTGGCCTGAGACCCCAGGTTTTGGAGGGGTTGGGTACGTACCAGTCCTAACTGATACCTAGGTACTGTATAGTACTGTAATACGAACGTCGAGGAATAAAATAGAGCATGCATATAAAGCTAGAAAAGGAATAGTTATGAGGCCATTTGTCTGAGTAAATAGCATTATTCTGTTAAGCTTTGTCTCATTATAACCAGTCAAGTATCCATGTTAGTAGGACATTAACGGCATTTGTGAACTCAGACGAACCATCCTTGATCATCCCACCTACACCCTCTTCAATTCTTGAATTGCAGGCCTCAAGGTACGTCATTTGTTAAGGGTAAAGAGGGTTGTCACACTAGAATTTGAGAATAATGTAACTCAAGAATCGTCATTGAAGATGATGTTGTATCGACGGTACATATGTATTTCCCATTCACATGTGCACATGTAGTTAAAGAGATCCAGGATTCAAATAAAACGGTTTGTAAAATCCGTAGAAACCCGAAATTGGTCGATATGAGTCTAGAATTTTGCTGTAAATCACTCATATACCAGCGTTATATTCATCAGCAGACATATGCATCATCTAATCACTCATCCACCACTTGGTCCTATCCGTCCAACCAGGTCTGGCCAGATTGCATGTCTCGTTTGGTTCAATATGATTACATGTGTCGAACGCACATATGCAGTCTGAAAGGGATTGAGGGATAAAGATGGCGGACCGAATAAGATTATGATACGTATCTCATCCTGTAGATGCTAAGATGAATCTCACCAGGTCTAACTCAGACTCTAATCGATTTCAGCAGGAGGCTCTCTTTCCAATAATAACTCCGAAGATAATACGTTTATTCTCTCGCCTCTCTCATCCTTGAGACTATCCGCACTTAGCAGCTGTGTAGACACTTTGATAGCGGATGTATATACATCACCCTGTCGTGTCTGTCAGTCTACCAAATATCTTGCCCCATACCGAGGCAGCGAAACGTTGGATCGTGAAAGCAAATTCTTGATACTGGCAAGAAATGACTTGGCCACTAGAAGATAGATGCCATAGACATTATAGACGCTGAATGAGAGATGCGTAGTCCGTCAAGCCCTTGTCCTTTGAGACCTTGGTCTGCCACGCCTTTCAGACCTTCGATAATGTTTAATACCGGACCGTCAAATGTGTTACTGCGTTTGTTAATACTGCCACTGAAGAGACAATGGACTCACTTGAGAAGAATAACAGACGGAATCCGAGTCTTGAACAGCTACAGGGCCTCATTTAGAAATCCCTTCCATTATATAACCTTTGTATACATGCTCTCTGCATGCCCTCCCATATTTTAGCTAGGCGATTATCCGGCTCGAGCTTGTCTCAGCATAGCAGGACCTCTTCAATCAGCTCCGTCAAGTCACACTCGGCCAGAAAGAAATCTTCAAACCGACATTCATGCAGGTCCATGGTACCAAATAAGCCAACAGGATCAGAGTATCTTATTCAGTCACCTATAGAACATATCTAGGGCGGAGTTATTAACCTGTACTCCAGTCTAGTCTTGGATTGGTACGAAATAGTCGGCGAGGTAGATCCTGATCCTGCATCATATATTAACAACCTCAACTACCGGCTTTAAGATGACATAACTGATGTACTTGTGCGTTTCTTTGTGACCTTTGTCTGATTCCGTGCCACTGGCTCAGCAATTTGACCTTGCTCATTAGGTTTGGGTGCAAGAGGTCGGTACAACATCGTCGTTGTCTTTACCGGATTTGAATTGGACCCCCTGAATAACTACAATACATTGCTTGCCAAGTTTGCTGGAGAATTGCGATCACTGTAAGATATCTCACTGCGAGCCAAATCTGCCAATACTGAAATGAATACTCAATTCGGAATATCACTATCTATCGGCTACGAGTTCGAACAACTGATATATCTACTGGACGAGGTTTTCATCAGTATACTCATTCACTTACCTGGACTGGCACGCTTCCTCCACATAGCGCGGTTCCTCTCTTAAATCAACTAGGTGAATGGATGCAAGTCCATCACCTCTATGTGAGAACTCATTACTGAGTAGTCTTCTCCCTTCTTCCACTCTCTTCGTCAGTACCGCCTGCGTTCAGGTATTTCCCAAAAACGCGAGTCTCAAGATCGGAGACGCCACCTGTCGACTTGCGAGCTTTGCGACGGTAATAGACACGCTTGATCCACTTCCACAACTCAATACCAGCAAAGAAGACAATAGCTTCAATAAAAACAATACCCCATTCCCACGAGATGGGCGCATGCTTGAATACGACCGTATTGAGTCCAGGAATATAAATGATGGGAAACATGGTGACGAAGCCCGCCACAATGGCCCAGAACAGGAAGGGGTTTCTCCATACGTCGTGAATCCACTGGGTAAAGTATAACTTGCTCTTGGGTTGCATTCGGAAGAATGACCTTCGCATGTTGACCATCTCCCAGGCGAGAAACAGGGCGAACCAGGTCAGGCAGGCAAATGTTGTAGAACGAGCACGGAAAATGACCTCGCAGCTCTCACTGTACTGGTTATTGCAGTTGTCTCCGATGTCAGCCCGACCATTGCCAAATCCATAAAGGACCAGGACGAAAGAAGCCAGACAGAGGGCAGACATCCACAGGCCGTAGACGACCATGTCTACCAGAAGTTCAGTAGTAAAGACACCTCGTTTCAACTGGATTATGTTAGTGTTGTAGGTGACTCAGGAGGGATGAACATACGTCTTGGGGAGGTCGCTGCATGATATCAGGTGCTGCGATTTCGAAACCGAGACCCATATCAGGCATGCCAGAGGTGATCATAATGATCCACAAGATTTCAACAGGAGCCAGAGGGAACACTGACAGCCCGCGCTCATCCTTGAAAACAAGACCAATCAGAAGCGTACATGCTTGGGCAATATTCTCAGCCAAAACGTGCAGGATGAACTTTTGAATGTTGTCAAACATGCGACGGCCTTCCTCAACAGCGTTGAGAATAGATGCAAAATTGTCATCAGTCAGTACAATGTCAGATGCCTCCTTGGCCACGTCAGATCCAGCCTGTCCCATAGCAATACCAACATCCGATCTCTTCAGACTAGGTGAATCATTGACACCATCCCCGGTCATGGCGACGAAAGCCTTTCGACGATGGAGAGCCTCAATCATACGGACCTTGGTCTGGGGGGCACAGCGAGCAACGACAAGAGGCAGTAGCGGAAGCGCATCAATCTCATCATCAGACAGCTTATCGAATTCAGAGGCAGCCATCACTATAGCCTTAGCAACATCTTTGGGAATATCAGCCATCCTGGTGGGTAGAATGCCAACCTCTAGAGCAATGGCTCGAGCAGTCTCAGGATGATCACCAGTAAGCATGTGAACGCTAATACCGGCTTCGTGACACTTGCGGACAGATGGTGCAGATTCAGGGCGAGGTGGGTCATACAGGCCAATGAGTCCACGGAAGATAAGATCGTTTTCGAAAAGGCCTCGGTCCAGTTCAGCCTCGTTGTCCTTGACATGAGGGATATCCGTTCGGCTAGCAAGAGCAAGAACTCGAAGACCAAGTCGGGCCAAGGCTTCCATATTGGCCAGCACATCCTCCTTGACAGCGTCGGTAAGCTCCTTGATCTCAGTACCAGTAGCGTAAGTAGGGCAAGAAGTCAAAACGCGCTCGACAGCACCCTTGGTAAAGACCCACTGCTTCTGAGTTTCGCTGTCACCCATTATAACAGACATCTTCTTGACATCCGAGTCGAAAGGAAACTCGGCGACTTCATGCCAGCGTGCCTTTTCGCCAGTGGACAATCGGAGACGGTTCCAGTCGAATCGAGAGGCAAACACTTGCATGGCAATCTCAGTTGGATCTCCACGGGCATGCCACTCTCCTTCAACCTTGTGGACGTTGGCAAGATTGGCGAGCGAGGCAACGTTCAGGTATTCCACAAGACATGTGTCTTGAGAGGGTTGGGAAATGGGATCAATTGTGTTGCCTTCTGTGCCCTCCTGTCGAAAGTCGATGTTCTTGGGCTGGTCCTCGCAGACACTGATATCACCAACGGTAGGGTTGAAGGGTTCGCTGGTTTGGCCAACAGAGTAGGTGCCGCGTCCAGGAATCCAGGCCTTCTTGACAATCATGGTGCCCTGGGTAAGAGTTCCAGTCTTGTCGGAGCAAATGTCTACAATGGTCAGCACAAAGTCATTAATAGAAAAGGTAAACGTACTGGTCACAGCACCAAGAGCCTCCAAGCTCTTCAGGTTACGGACGATAACATTTCTCTGAACCATGCGCTTCGTACCGGCAGCCATTGTAATGGTGAGAACCACGATGAGAGAGGCTGGGATCATAGAGAGGCCCGTTGCGACAGCATAAATGATAACCTCCTGCATGGTATTGAACTCGTTGGCTGCCAAAACAATGATGGCGCACACGATGGCTGTTCCAAGAAGAAGCAGCGCCAACTTGGAGAGCTTACGTTGAAGGGGAGTACCGACATTGACGCCAAGGAAGCGACCGACAGCATCAGAGAAGGTCAAAGTCCAGGCCTGGAGCCATCGACCAGCGTTGGTGTTGCCCTTGGCATCTCGCTTAGGTTGTCGACGCTTTTGAGACTTGCCACGAAGAGCAACAGCAATCTGACCAATCTCGGTATACATGCCAGTGGCGAAAGCAATTCCACGAGCTCGGCCCTTTGTGACAGTTGATGAGCTGTAAGCAACGTTGAGACGATCGCCAGGGCCAGTATCCTCCGGAAATGTTGTGTTGATTTCCTTACGAACAGGGAGAGACTCGCCGGTAAGCAGTGCCTCGTTGGTTTCAAAGTTGACAGCCTCGACAAGACGAATATCCGCGGGAATGGTGTCACCAGTCTTGAGCTCAATCATGTCGCCAGGGACAATCTCAGATGTGGGAACAACCTGATTGCTACCGTTACGGACAGCTTGAGCGGTGGGAGAACTAAGTGAACGCAGAGAGTCCATAGTCTTGGCAGCTTGGAACTCTTGCAAGAAACCAACAACAATGTTGAGCAAGATAACAGCAGCAACTACACCACCCTCGATCCATGACTGAATACCAAAGGAAGCAGCCATAGCAAGGATGAGAACCTTTCCCCCAACCGGCAAATCAGCGACTCTACCATTTCTCAAAAGCTTTCCCTACACGAACAGGGTGTACTCATGTTAGGGAAAGCACAATAATGGGACAGCTCACTAGAGTCAAGGCATTGGCAATCTGCCCGATAAAGATCTTGATAGGCTGGACGCCTTCTTGTTCGCCGAATTCGTTTCGACCGTACTGTTCAAGGCGGGTTTTGGCTTCTTGTTCAGTCAACCCGTCATCAAGGTTCGCTTGAAGCTGCTCGGCAACTTGTTCAAAGGAGAGAGAATGGGCGGGAGCAGTCATAGGAGAATTGGCCTGGCCCGAGATGTGGCCAGCCTCTTCGATCAGCTTCTGGCTCATGATGGGCGATCTAAGTAGCAGAGTTGTTGAAGTGAAGGGAGAAGCAGAGGATTGAGAAGAGGGAACGACGCCATTTTAAGCCGCACCATCTCATACTCATCAAGGGATCGGCAGTGGAACAAAAGGACGCCGAGGAGTTGCGATGTGGATTATGGTGGATGCGCCAAGAACGACTGTAACGGAAGGTAGCAAAGCCAGCTGCTGGGGAAACAATTCTATTTGGAGGAGAATTTTTATTATGTGGAGATGCATATAGACCAGCCGATGGAGTGTAATGAATAGCCCGAGATGATGAGAGATATGACTATGACTACTAAAGGACATAACTGCTGGTAGATTGAGCATCGATTTCTTAGTTTTTGCGTTGGAATTGTGTCTCTGTTGGTGTTTCGAAATCATTCACAGCGTCTTGTTTTAGGTAAGGTAGACAGGCTTACAGTGACCATGACCCGGACGTCCAGTGCCAAGTTAGAAGCAAGAGCTTAAAAAATTTTTAGCGTCTAATCCTTGTATCTTGGCGATCAGTCCTCCAACCTGGTGCTGATAGAAGGAGCACGTGGACATGCTGTATCGCGGTGATGGTGTTGGGGGATCTTGGCAACACTCAGCAATCGGCAGTCAATGGCAAATCTAGTGTCAATTGAATTTATGCCGATCTGTGCCGTGCGTTGCGATAGCTTGGAAGTGACACGAGTCGCATCTCAGACCTTGGGTGCTGTAGGAATACCTAGATGCTTCAGAGTATCGCTCACTGACCAATTGAAACTTGAGCCTTTTTCCATTGCTGATAGTGAGTTCTCTATCCATGATCAAGCGCTCAAGTCCACAATGAATCAGTTCTTCCCGTCTATCTTTTCGGCTGTATTCCCGCCTCCCCGCTACCTAGGTAAGGTAGGTAGCAGCTTGGTGGCCGAGAGCCTGAGGTTGGTTCTTCTGCCTACTCCGATTAGGCTCAAAGCCAACTGATATCTCAGCTCCAAACTTTCCATCCCAAGACATCAACCTCAAATTCGCCCTCGCCAAGCTTTGCCAAGCACGCCTCGGCCATCTCGTCATCTACACTAAAGCATAACCTTTCCTACGCTGAGGCATCACAAAACCATTCAGAGCCCTCGTCGTATCAATGCAATGCAAGCCCGACACAGCCTCAAGCTGCGTGATGCCGCCAACAAGACCTTGCCTGAATCAACATCGCAACGGGCGCCAAAGAGCATTTGTCTGTTGAACCCCCGGTCGTTAGCAAGCCACGACTGCACCAAGGGTTCATGTTAGTCAGTGGTACTTGCAGCTCAGGGTAACACGACCTTGACAATTGACACTATTTATACAACACATCTGCTACGAGAAACCTATCGCATCCAACATCTCTCCATCTTCCTCGGTTCTCGTGATTCAGATCAAGCCAAATCCTGCATCTTTCCACTTAACTACCCTACGTTATCGCCAAACTGACGACACTTTCTACTAATCGTTTAACCAAGATAAGATGGAGCCGGTCGGCATTATCCTTCTTGTGCTATTCCTCTTTATCCTCATCATGGGTCCTTTGTGCGCACCTTCTCCTCTGCCTCACAAACCCATCACTAACTTTTAGGCCAGGGCATGCGTTAGGATGAGCGTCCGCAGGGAAAAAGAAAAGATTTACAACCCTCAACCTGATCAACTGGATCATGCGCGCCGAAAGCTCAGCACCGTCACGACTTCAACAGTCCTCCCGCGAGAGGTTCCGGCTGACATTGATGTTGAAGCCTCGACTCCACCCGCCGAGTTCGGCGAATGGTGAGTGCATCCACTTGCCCGGTGCAGAGGGGCAGTCTTTTCTCCGCTTCCATGCCTCTCGGCCGGAACTTGTCAACGGGCCGGCCCCGGGATCTACTCAGGAACAATGACTTATACTATTACAGCCCTATTTGCATCGGCCCTCTAGTTCCGGAACCAGTGCATACGGTTGGCCACGACCCGCGTCCGATTCTCGAGCAGGTTTCAACGGTGACAGTTCAAAAACCTACGGAAAGTCACGATGCAACAGTACAAGCAGGAGATGATGCCAACTCGCAAGACGATATTTTGACCATAAACACCTGTGGTCATTCATTCCATTCCAAGTGCCTCTCGTCATGGTTCTTGATTGAACGACACGATTGCCCCGTATGCAGAGTGCCATATTACAAGGGCAATCCCCTTCGGGAGCGAACCTTGAGTGTGTCACCCTTCTGGTGACCAAGCAACGGCCTAATTGTTAATTTGATACCGATTAAAAAAAAAACCATCAAACACCCGACTTTCATACGAGACAAGAGGCTGGCCCAGTAGTTCTCCAGCATTAGGCCAGCAGAACAAGAGACGCGCTGGCTGTTTGGCGCGGCTTCAGACATGCAGCAAGCTCTTAAAGCTCCGCAGGTTCAAGCTCATCTCGATGCCGAATCGACAGCATCAGTGTCTCAGTTTGGCTGCGGAGCTTGTTTCTTGGACCCTTTACCCTCCGACGGCTCTGGCCCTTCTTATTGGTTACAGTTCAACTGCTTCCGGAGTTATGCCCTGGGCTCGTCTTTCTTATTCCATCCATGATGTGGTGTTGAGTTGGAAAAAAAGGCGTCAGAGCGGAGCAAAAGCTGGGGACGAGAGATACGTACCACGGCAGCGAAGATCGGCGATCGACTTTAGACCAAAGTCGAGATGACTTCATCACCATGAATAAAGCCTAGATCGAGAAATTCGGCTAACGATCGCCTTGTCACTCTTGACAAGTCATGCAGGGGACCTGATGCTCCGTTTTGTACCACCAGCGGAAATAACCACTACCATAGCCTTACTCGCCCTCCCGACATTACATCGTTCCCAACTCCATGCATGACGCGCCCTGCGTCATTGGCTATTCGGGCCACTTCCTCCGAC
Organism: Fusarium abutilonis; assembly: GCA_021655885.1. Taxonomy (NCBI): domain Eukaryota; kingdom Fungi; phylum Ascomycota; class Sordariomycetes; order Hypocreales; family Nectriaceae; genus Fusarium; species Fusarium abutilonis. The sequence goes on from JAJJWN010000358.1 coordinate 101,238, forward strand.
TACCGTCAGCTCAAACCGTGTATACAAGACAAACCTTCATGCTAAAAACTTGTCGGATCTTGATCAGTTGAATTATCTCCTCTTATACTCACAACACTCTTCTTGAATAGCTCATCACAGTTGGAGCGCACTACGCCGCCATATGCCATCTCGTCTTTTGGCCTCTGCTGCAAGAATTCTCGTCCCCTTGCCAAAGCACCCACAAAGCAGAGGTCTCGCCAACATGACGCCAAAACGAAAGAGAACTGGTGCTCATCCGGCACCTCCAAAACCAAACACGTCCTCTCCAGCTCCAGCTCCAGCTCCGAGGCGAAGTAGTCGAAGACTGAAAGATGTCTCTACTGCCAACGATGAACCGCCTTCAAATGTTGTCATCACAAAAATGGTTTCCGACCCAATGAACGCAGCTGATCCGGGCAAAAAAACAAAGGCTGTCTGGGATACTGGAGAAGGTGTCGAGGAAGCCATGCGAGAACTGAGTGAGATGGAACAAAAGCTTCAGACTGCAGTTAGGACACAGCGGCTTGCCGTCGAATCCTCAGACCTTCATGTTCAGAACGAAGCTTCAAAAGATCCTGATATTCGACCCACTATGTACGCACCAAATCAAGATACAGTCACCACGTCTCGTAACAAAGCTGGTGAGAATTCGAGGGCTGCCGAGAAGGCACCTCTGGACGGGTACGATGCCGAACTTGCTGCTGGCGATATCGCTGATGCCAAGGGTGAAGAAGACGGCTTTGAACGAGGCGCCAAGAGACCTCCCCCGGTTAACAGTGGTACGCTACCTTTACCCTGGTCTGGGCGGCTAGGTTATGTAAGTTTCAGAAGCCATTTATACTGTTTCCTCGCTGACTATCTAGGCCTGTCTGAATACATACTTGCGCAACGCAACGCCTGCTGTCTTTTCTTCAAGAACATGCCGTATAGCTTCAATTATCGAACATCGACATCCACTGGCAAACCCTTCAGAGCCGGAGCATGCCACCAAGAATCGACCTGACAGGAACCAGCCTGCGGATCATGAGCGAGGACTCAAGTATGTGCAAGAGTTGGGTCTAGCAAACGCCCGAGACATTGTCAAGATGATTCGCTGGAATGCCAAATATGGTATCAAGTTCATGAGGCTCAGTAGTGAAATGTTTCCATTCGCAAGCCACGCGGAACATGGATACAAGTTGGCTCCATTTGCATCTGAGGTCCTAGCCGAAGCTGGTAAAGTAGCAGGAGAGCTGAATCATCGTTTAACAACACATCCTGGACAGTTTACACAAATTGGTAGCCCACGCAAAGAGGTTGTTTCTGCTGCCATACGCGACCTCGAATACCATGATGAGATGCTTACCTTGCTCAAGCTTCCGGAACAGCTTGACCGCGATGCAGTCATGATTCTTCATATGGGCGGTACCTACGGAGACAAGAAGGCGACCCTGGACCGATTTCGAGAGAATTATGTCAAACTTTCAGACAGCATCAAACGGCGACTGGTATTGGAGAATGACGATGTAGCATGGAGTGTCCACGACTTGCTTCCTATTTGTGAGGAACTAAACATTCCTCTCGTACTCGACTATCACCATCACAACATTGTGTTTGATCCGTGTGTTAGAGAAGGCTCTGAGGATATTATTGGACTGTACGACCGCATCAAAGCGACATGGACGAAGAAAGGAATCACTCAGAAAATGCATTACAGTGAGCAGACCGCGAGTGCTGTCACTCCACGAGACCGTCGCAAGCATTCTCCCCGAGTCAAGACTCTTCCACCTTGTGCGCCTGACATGGATCTCATGATCGAAGCCAAAGATAAGGAGCAGGCCGTTTTCGAATTGATGAGAACCTTTAGACTTCCAGGTTGGAACACGTTCAACAACATTGTCCCTTATGAACGACAAGATGAATCACGAAAAGCAATCAAGAAAAAGGCAAAGAAGGGTAAGAAGAAGAACGACGTTAATGGCGAGATGGAGGACGATGTTGAAGTGCCAGAAAAGATTGTCAGTGCGGAAGACTTTGGCATGGGAGGACCCCAGGATAGGGTCTATTGGCCGGAAGGTATGGAGGAATGGTTGCGACCCAAAAAGAGAGAATTGAAGAAGATAAAGGAAGGAAAGGGTGAAAAGGAGGCGAAGAATGGAGAGGATGCAAACGAGGAGGATTAGTGTAAGCATTTCAATCGGACTCAGAATGGTTAGCGAGTCATTACTTCTTGTTGAAGCGGTTATGGCATACATCAAATGTAAAACTATAATTAATGAAGAATACGACACATTGTATCATAAGGTAGATAGGTATTAATAGCGATTCGAAACGGAACTAGAATTAGGTAGAGTACCTAGGTAGTTATCACCATGATTACGACCCTAGAATGCGTATATACAGTGTGGAACAGATCGGGAAAAGTTTTAGACGCACTGTGCTACAAAGAATTGATAGTAGCTGCCAAATCCTTCCACCATCAACATGAACCAGCTTGAACAACCGACCTGATACAATGGATTCTACTAGCTTCAACGTAGCCAGTGAAAAGTTTCTGCTCTGGTTCAAATCGCTACCAGGTGCTACATTCTCTGACGCCATCAAGATTGTTGATCTTCGTGATCGCAATGCAGGCCGTGGTATAAGTAAGTCATTATCCCGTGTCCGCTCCATATACTGACAGAATTAGTTGCTCTTGAGGATATTCCTGCAGAAACAACACTTTTTACCATCCCAAGGAAATGCATCATCAACATTGAAACTTCAGACCTGGCCAAGAAGCTCCCGGATGTCTTTGACCTCGACAAGCCTGTTGAGGATGACGAAGCACCACAGTTGGACTCTTGGAGCTCTCTGATTCTTGTCATGATTTATGAGTACCTGCAGGGTGAACAGTCGCTGTGGAAGCCTTACTTTGACGTCCTTCCATCGGCATTCGACACACCCATGTTCTGGTCCGACAGCGAGCTTGGTCAGCTTCAAGCAAGCCACATGCGACACAAAATCGGCAAGGCAGATGCAGAGAACATGTTCCAAAAGACTCTGCTCCCGATTATTAGAAGCAACCAGGGAATCTTCAACACCAATAAGACTGAGGCAGAGCTTATCGAGATTGCCCACCGAATGGGTAGCACAATCATGGCGTATGCATTTGATCTCGAGAATGATGAGGAGGAGGAAGAAGAGGCGGACGGTTGGGTCGAGGACCGAGACGGAAAATCAATGATGGGAATGGTTCCAATGGCTGACATTCTGAACGCCGACGCCGAATTCAACGTATGTAAGCCTTCTAGGTGATTGCAGAGCTAACATGGTACAGGCGCACGTGAACCACGAAGAAGAGAGTCTCACCGCAACCAGTTTGAGGCCGATCAAGGCGGGTCAAGAGATTCTCAATTACTACGGCCCCCATCCCAACTCGGAACTTTTGAGGCGATACGGATATGTCACCGAGAGACATTCCCGTTATGATGTTGTTGAAATTCCCTGGGATGTGGTGGAATCAGCTCTGACGTCGTTTGGCATTTCTAGCCAAGTATTGGAAAAGATTGTAAGTTCAGTGCGATGAGTAAGGACTTATCTGACTTTTGTAGCGTGGTGCTCTTGAGGAGGAAGAAGAGTTTGAAGACACATTCGTTCTGGAGCGCCAAACGGGCGAAGTCAACTCGGATGGCACATTCGCCGGTCCCGCTAGGTTCGAGAGCATGCCAGAGGATCTCCAGGAGCAACTCAAGACATTCCTCAAGAACGTCAAGAAAGCAAAGCCTGATGCTATCCCCGACAAGCGAAAGAGAGATGAAATTCACCAAGCTGTGCTGGCCAAAACACTCGAGACTCTAGCGTCACGGTATCCGACGAGCATTTCGGAAGACGGGCTTCTACTTAAGAGCCAAGATCTCAACCAGCGAACTCGCATGGCAGTTCAAGTTCGACTTGGCGAGAAAAAGTTGCTCCAAGAAGCATTTGCCGCACCTTCGGGTGATGTCGAGATGACCATGGACGACGAATCTGGCCCGGCAAAGCGCACGAAACTATCGGGCTGATTGAATTTGGACGTCCGCAACCGGGGTTGGTTGGAGTATCTCGACTTGTTCTCTCTCTTCTCATGTAAGGGGTGCAGGAGGCAGATGAATTGCGAACCACCGCCGAGGCAACAAGCCCTAATCACAATTACAAACGACACGAATGCATCTATAAATTATACATACCTTGAACCAATGCCCCAGATTTCTTCATTCTGCAAGCGACCGGAACGACCATGATTGACAAAGATCAAGATTGTTAATGTATGCATATTATGCATTGCCTCTCAGTATGTGACTCAAAGAGAGCTAACGTGAAGTTGTATCAATTTGCTATTAGGTGGAACTCAAGAGTGACTGGAGAAGATTGTTCAGATAATGAAAAGACTGGATGCTGAGTAGAAGTCTACTATGGATCACACGTTCAAACGACTTGGTCCCGCTTCTCTCATCGCTATCCGCGGCACAGGCAAGTGCGCCTACACAGCATTTTTGGCATTCGCTACGACAAGCACGAGTGTGCTGGTTGATGAGACATATGCAATTCACGTTGACGACTTACTTGTTATGTCCATCGAAGCAATCGACGATCTCTAGCCGTTCCACCTCCGGTTACATTGACGAACCCATTCACTGTAGGGGATTGCGCCACCCCCAACGACCGACCTTGAACCAGTCCATCGACCATCTCTCGATCATACTCGGTCCCGAATTCTGCTCGGAGCCTTATTGAAAAGTCCGAGCTCCAAAAAAAATCAATGGGTCTAGCGAGCTTTCTTTGCTTTTTTCAAGTCATTTGCTGAGAGTTCTCATCCCAAGACCTACTAGAGACGGACATCAAGCTGTAGTAAGTCCGCGACGGAGATGCCGAAGCTCATGCGAGACACGCATGCACCTGCGCCGTTCTGGCCTCAAACTCTCAGCTCTGAAATCGAAACGGCTGCCAGGATACAATTCACTGAAGGGCGAGGAGTGCTAGCGCCAACAACCGATTGACGCCTCAAGATCCAAGGTCAGCTCCATTGGCCCGCATTGGATCTCGACAAATGGGTCTCACAACTGGCATCCCTACCATCACCACACCAGATACTATCACCCGCTTGGCATTGGTCTTCAAGACCGGTGTCGAGCAGAGAGAGCGTGAGAGGGTCCGGGCCGCAGCTCTGCTGCATGAACTAGGGTCTGCTATCAAGAGTCACGCACGTTCATCCCCCACAGATAACATCCAGAGGTACCGTGATAGCGTGGCACCAATCCTCGGGTCCGAGACGAGGGTATTGTTCACCAATGGTACCGACAGCAATGGTTTCAGGTCGAGATATTTGGTAGACTGCATGACATGGAGCTGACAGCTGATGTACGGTGTAGTCACTTTGATGCACCCTTTTGAGGGTGTCTGCTTGCTGTTTGGTGACAAGGTCACCGGAGATGCCTTTATCGAGAGTATAGGTTGCTACATGGTATGCGGCCCGAGTTGGTCAATTTGTGGGATGAGGCATCGATTTGGGGCTCTGCGATTAGATCGAGTTGATTCTGATCTTGAGATAACATAAAAGACGGAGATCTGCCCGAAGAGTCGCTGAGGCTCGAGCAACAGCCTGATACTCAAATATTTCGTCATGTTTAAGCAGGTATGCAGATTGTTTTCAGAAAGAACAAGTCTAACATTTATCAGACCAAATCTTCCAAGCCTAGCGGACGAAAAGGGGGTAGCTCTGCAAATCAATCCCCCAGCCCAGGCTTCTTGTTTATTGTCAACAAGCTCAAAATAAGTGAGCCAGACCGCGACGTATATCTTCACCATATACCACCTAGCTCACCAGAGAAGTACGTTGGTGAGACCCCAAGCAAAGTCATGCGCTATCGCAACAACAAGGTCACTGAGGTTACAGACTATTATTGGTATCGAGAGCCAAGCATGACGCCTCAAGGACAATTGTTGAGATTGGACGAAGATGGAAACTACTTGATGGATCAAAATGGCCAGTATTTTCCAGCTCCAGAGTACAAGACTTTTGGAGTCGCCGCCTGCAACCCGCTGCTCCCTATCATGGTGGTTGACAAAGATCCCCTCGTTGCCCCTTCTAAAAGCTGGGAACTCTTGCGCATATTTCATCCAAAGAAAACCCCCACCGGTCTATCTCAAGTTGCCACTATTGACAGCGCCATGGGCTCTGGAGGAGGGCCGGTACTCTACGTAGCAGGTAGATCACCCAGCTGGATGCCCGGTCTGGTACCCAAGACGTACAAGTCACTTCCGAGCAACCAACGAGCCTCGCGAGGGCTGGGGGGAGAACTACCCATCATCCTGGGATTGATGGCGCTCAGCGCTGAGCATGACGAGTCTAATTCTTCGATCAACGACATGTTTCTGGGCCATAACCCAGTATGGAGAGATGGAGTTTGGACAAGTCGGGATGCTCCTAAAGGACGTAAGTATTCATCGCGCCAACTCATAGCCAGCTGACCATTGCTTTCAGATCCGCAGACAGCTTCGGACGATCCAAGAGGTTTCATCGTAAAGGTGTTTTATGATATGGACAATCAGTATTCTACCGAACCTTATCTCCGCAGTATGGAATGGGAGACTGCCATTGTTCGCGAACCGTCATGACTGCCAAATTTGTGGTTACTGGCTTACCCGTTGGGTGATACGTTGGCAGTCCATATGAATGCATTTAGATTTTGATCTTGGTCTATTATTCGTTCCTCTTGGTGTATAAAGCCATTCCTACTGCTCTGCAGTTCTGCCCATCGTCCATCTCGTTCATCTATACACCTGGTCATCCGGTCATGGCTCTTTGACCATTCATTGGTGTATGACGAGCCACTGTGAACATGACAGTTTGGGCCCACGGCTCGGTTTGGTTGGTTAAGTAAGTAATTAAGTCTGGCAAGTCTCAGACTGCATCTGGAAGTCGCACGGCAATATCGCCGGACTGGGTGATGTATCGCACCCAAGGGAGCGAAGGGTATTGCAACTGCAACTGTTAGTTTCCAGCCAACAAAAACAATCGACACACGTACCTTTGGCTCGGTAATCTTGAGATACCGAACCTGAATACCACTCGTGGTAAAGTAAGGGATCTCAAACTTGACCTGAATGGGTCTCTTGGCACCCTTGCCGACTCCCCCAACACCGCCCATGCTGCCTCCAAAACCACCCATCATGCCACCTCCCTGTTCATCATCACCCCTCACGCTTGGCAGGCCCAGCTCAGCACGCATGAGGAACTCTTTGCCACCACCAAATTGCTTGATCTTCCATACAATGGCGCTCTGTTCGGGCGCATAATGGACGGAACCAATGTTTGTACGGAAACGAGGGCTGTCGGCATCATCAGGAACGGGGACTACGATTTCGACATTGTTGGCGGTACTGCGGCGCTTGAATTGGGCGCGAGCTTTGAGCATGTATTCGATACGAGAGCCTGAATGAGATTCGACCACACATTCGACCCAAATCAGAGGTTTAACCTGGGTGTTGAGACGATAAGACATAAGCTCGAACTCGCCGTCCGGAGGAATAAAGGAAATGGTGCGGTCGTTTTCGAAGCGTGATAGTCGCACGCATTGGTGGAATTTGACGTCCTCCATCTCGATAGCCTTACCACGAGTAGCTCGACCAGTCGTCTCAAACATGACCTTGTCATTGAGGCCCAGGCGTAGCTCAGGCATACCGCTGAGGTAACACTTCATCTTGATGGCGCCAAGAATCTCGGAACGAAGGACGTTGCCGTTTGCGGAAACGAGCAGGTTGAGGGACTCGACGACATCAAGGAAGACCTCATTCTTGCGGTAGCGAATTCCCTCTGATCGCCATGAGACGGCGTTTGTAACAGCGATGGGTGGTCGGGCTATCTCGAGCTTGTGGGATTCCTGGGTGATGTACTCCTGGAGGATCTTTGATTCTGTCGTCTGGGGGTAGCCAAAATCCATCATTTCGTCGAGAAGCTCGTAGATGATGACAAAGTTGTCGCGGATGGATTCTTCTTCTAACGCCTTGAAGTACTCGGTAAAGACCTCGACGATCTTGTGAAGGAAAAGGAGGATCTCGGCTGCATTTGTATTTCGTTTTGTAAGGGCGAGGAGGTAGAGGTTATTGTGTCGGATGTAGAGATACTAAGCTGGTCAGCAAGACACCGAGCATGAGATACCTTGGGACACACGTTGATGCCTTCATGGGAGAAGCATGGCGGGACGGCAGAGGAATCTTCCTCAGCTTCTGAAAGGAGTACGGGGAACTTTTCGACAGCTGACATGGGAATGTCACCACGGTAATTGCGGGCAAGGAGGGTCTGAAGAAGTCAGCGATGGTTACAGTGGTCAATACAGATGATATACCTTGCCCTTGAGGTCTAGAAAGAACAGCGCAGACGCCATGATGTCGACGTGTCTTGGCGGAGATCAAGTCAAGAATGGCAGGGTAGAAAGGAGGTCGTTATCGTCGTCGATTGGAGATGCGACGGTCAAGTTCAAGATGGAGAGATCATGTGCAGAGAAATGTGGGGACGATATTTGAGGACAAACAATCAAGGAGAGACTGAAGGAGTAGGTAATTAATGACTATAGAAGAGCGCAGGCAGTCATCATGGTCCGTAGCACAATGTCGTCTTAAAGCTGGTGGTTCGCTGGCATCTTTCAGCCTGGCCATTCCATGGTGATGACGCGGTAGAATATCGGATATTGGTGGGGTAGCTTGTAGCTTTGATCACGTGGACACGAAGCTAGAGGAAAAAATAACATAAATAAAAGACTGATCTCCTTCGCATCTTCTTTTCCTTCTCTCCAACGCACCCTTTAGACAGTGCAGACCATTATCTAGCCTACAACCGGATGACATTCTGTCATTTCAGCCGTGGAGCCGTTGATGTGAGCTGCGATTTCGTGGTGCGGAGAGGGAGACATTTCGGTTCCATTAAGAACTGCCCGAGTATTATTTGTGTTGCTTGGGCGGTGTCAGAGGAACCGGACATTTCAATTTCGTAAACTGTGTATCTGCATGTGTGTCATGTGGCCAAGCCTCTGGCTTTTTGTTGAGACTTGATTCTTGAACAAGGATCGAATGTCAGCAGTGAGTTCAGCTTGAGCAGACTGTGACCAACTGGGAGCTCAAGGGTGGATGCTCAACTCTGTTGCCTCGGTTAGATGTATCCATTGCGCATCGAGTACAGTAATTGTGTCGCAAACATGTTATCATCAAACATTGCTCTTCAATCCCTAAAGGTAGATGAAGCTAGGCAGTAGAGATCATGCAAAGTCTGCTCTTTGCTCCTCCAAGCTATCGATATCTCCGGACATAGACAAGGAATCAACTCCTATTGGTGAGTCTATTGCTCATGTGGGTTTCGCGATTGATGAGGTCAAGATCAGAGCGGTTTCATATAAACTGCAGTGCCTGGGGTTGCAACATGATAAATCACCCAGGCTGCCAGGACTGGCCAATGCAGATCTTTTCCCCATACCAAAAAAGCTTGAGATCGCCAGGCTCACATGCAGTCGATATTATAATCATCCCTTTGGCCTTTGGGATGGATGCTTCGTGCCACCATTGACACATGCCCAGAGCTTCACATGTTTAATGGTGTATTCGGACTCGAAATATACACCGAAGCAGTTATCGGCACCAGATTTGGGGGTAGCCGAACGCCGACTGGTCTGGTCAGACTGCATGGATACTGTGCACCTTAATTTGACAACCCAATTCAATTCCAAGATGAGCAAGCAATGAGCAAGCAATTCTGCGTTATCGCAACATGATCCCATTGGATGGGAAAACAACGCTCTAACGCATCAGGAAAAGGATTCGATGTTCCGGATGGCATGTGCTTGGTGTTGATCCTGTTAGTGACTGCGCCATGACTCGAGCGACTCGCCTAACATGAGTGACGAGGAAAGAGGAAAGTGGAAAAGTGTAATGTCTTTTCTTTGCATGTGATGTGTACATCATCAATCCCCTAGTTTTTGACACGTGCTGAGGGGCTTGGGTAAGCTCAGGTACTGGAGGTACCTTGTTCAAAGTTGACAAACAAAGTTAGGCGACGTTTTTGAGAGTTTATCTTTTGATCTTGTGATGCTCAGGAACAACATCATTTTCCCCAACAATTTTTCTTTTCGAATACCTAAGATATATTCAACGCTTAGAGGTAAACGCCTCGAATACATCATGTGATGCTCCCGCTAGTGCTGTTATAAATATTAGGTAGCATCCATCTCCTCCCATCTGCTTCTAGCACCCTTCTTCCCCACTGCGCCTCTGAGAAGTCACCTGAAGCCACTGTAGCCGGCCCGGTTTTTAGTGGGCTGTTGGCGCTGGGCTGTCCTGGCTTGTTCAGCCGGTCCCTGCAGCTCAACTGGACTCGACGCGGACCTGACGTTTCCAGGTTCTGAGTCCCCCCACGATTCGATTTGACTGCTCGGGCATTCCTATTCTCACCCACCCCAACCCTTTTTCCTCCGCTCTACTCTACTTTACTTTAGTTTACTTTACTCTATTCTATTCCCACCCAGATCATCGTTTTTATCGTTTCTGATTTCTTTGCATCCTACGATTACTCTACTGCTTCTGCGGCCCTTGGCCGTCTCGTTACTCGATGCACAGTTGACATATCCGTCTTATCGCCGACCAGCGCCATGGAGATGGAGCGCAATCACATGCTTCCGGCTGATCGGGAGGCCGAGTCTGAGTCTCGCCATCTTCTCCTCGGACCACCACCTGCTCGACCGCAGCCTTCACTCATGGCCTTTTCTCCTCCAGCGTATTCCAATGCCGTATCTTCCAATGCCATAAAGTTTCCCGATGTTCCTATAGAGCTGCCGACTTCGCTCCCGCCCTTGGCTCGTCTCGAGGCCGACAACGACATCAAACTACCGTCGTTGAGCTCGCTTACAAGCGAAATGGCATTCGAACCACCAAAGGCTTGGCCTCCATTACATCCCATGTCATATCATGCGTCGATTTCAATGGGTCCTCAAACTACCGATAGCCTGACGCGAATGGATCTTGATGCGAGCAGTAATAGTGTCGTCAGCGCTGCCTCTCCAGACCAAGTTGTTGATGCAAGGGCAAGCAGTGTCAGCCTTGATGATCCCGACGTACGATTAGCCGCTGAAGCACTCGGAGACTTGCGAGCAGGTTTGTTTGCGCGTTGTGCGTACCCGAAGCAATCTAACATCCGTCATAGATTTTATATCGTCACCACCCCACAGAAATTCATCGCTCCCGGTGAGCCCACCGACTTCCCACGGCTTTCAATCGAATCGACAACAACAATCTGCACAGCCTGAACCGCTTCTGTCTCTTCTTACGACAACTCATCCTTTGTTAGCAAGCACCATTGAGGGTGCTACCTCGGCGTATGGAGGAGCCAAGAACTTTTCACCGCGTTTTCGATCAGGTGCCGAATATGTCGAGGGATACCTTACACCGATTGCGAATACTGTTGGATCTGTTGGTCGAGTAACTGGTGTCGAAGGTGGCGTGCGATGGTTTCTGGGTGCTGGACGAAGACAAAACAGTTCGGCTTCAGATCTGGAAACCGGCAACAGCAAGAAGCGACGCAAGGTGGATAGCGAGGATGAAGCAGTCAGCAACAAGCGGTTTGAGGGCGAAGGCATGCAACAGATGGCCGACTCTGAGCAGCCACTGATTGATGTTGGACCAGAACCCTTTTCACCATCTTCCAAGACCATTTCTCGTCGCATGTCGACCACAAGCACAGTCGACACTCTTCCTGCTTATGATGAGCTGCGATCACCTGCATACACCGAAAATGATGCAAACTCACCGCGACCAACTTCGCGGTCTAATGGTGCCTGGCAGTCACGCCTAATCATGTCGACTTCTGGTTTAAGTGTAGCCATGAGCGAGGAGAGTCTGCGCAGCCTCAAATACTGTTTGCAATGGCTTCGATGGGCAAACGAGCATATTGCTAGTGTTATCACGGCCCTAAAAACTACGTTGGAGCAATATGAAAAGGTTCCGCAAGATGGGTCTGAGAAACCCTCACAAACTGGCGAGTCCGAGGATCCTGAATCTCGCACGCAACTCGCAGCTCGCATCTCAAGCCTCAAGGGTGACGTCCTCAAGACACTTCGAGATGCCATTATGACAGTGTCCAAGTACGCGGGAGGCGCATTGCCTGAAAATGCACGAATTCTTGTGCGCCGTCATCTCACTAGTCTGCCCCAACGATTCCGCATCGCCACCATGTCAGACCGAAACCCTAATGGACAGCAAGATAGCGAGCCTGCTCTGACTGAAGGTGCGCAAAAGGTGTTGGTGCTCGCCAAGGAGGGCTTGGATATGGTTGTTCAAGTCAGCGGCGTCGTTGATGGAACAATTGTCAGCGCCGAGCAATGGCTCGACCGTATGGGCAAGCGACGAACTCAGGAAGAAGAAAAGCCCGTACTGCCACAGACTGAGACAAATGGGGATATCAAAATGGGTTAATGGAGTATATACCATTACAGGCGTGTATAAATGGGAACGAAAAGGCATATCTCATGACAAGACTGGGGCTTGCCAATGCAAAACGAGGAACGGGGGATGGAGATACCTGGCGGATTCCACATGGGACGTCGCATTCTTTTACTGATTTCCTTACAAACGGTGAGAGGGCTGCAGGAGCAAGTCGATGTTTGCTGGATTTTATAACCGACTCTTTGTGTTTAATCCTTGATTATGCTGGCCAGTGGCGTTGGTGGTTGGCTTTATAGCAACGAAGTGAGCTTTGATTGTGTTGCAATGGGCAAAGGGAATGTTGGAAGCAAAAGACCAATGTTTGACTGGAGTTATTTGCTATTTATTGTATCTGTCTTGCTTATTGATGGTTTTGTTCTCATCTTTGGTATTTGACTTGATCTGTCCAAGCCACATTCGCCAATTAGCTCGAGTGTCGTAGATCGGAATCTTTGGGTTGGATCTGTGCTACTAGTGTAGCTCACGCATCTCGCATTGATCGTATTTACACCCGTTGCGAGCTGAACCGAGCAATACGGACGACAGCAGACCCCACATCATGACTATTCTGCAGGGCAACCAATTGACCAGTGAGAGAGCTATATGTAGACCAGTTGAAGGTGAAATAGGACTTGAATCATGGCGCAGGTATTGGGATATATAAAGAGCACCGTCGCTCAGCAAAGGAGATGCTATCGACAACATCCAAGGCACACATAATGAAGCCTCTTGTAGGACTCTCACCTCTTTTACTTCCCGTCTATGTCGGAGCTGAAACTCCCTCTCCAACAGTTGCTCTCGATCCAGGACCAATTGTTGGCCTCACCACTAGTCTTCCATCAGGCATTGCACCAGTGAACAAGTTTCTTGGTATTCCCTACGCTGCCAAACCAGAGCGCTTCAGTCGACCTAAGAAACCTGAGCCATGGACGAAGCCATTGAATGCAACCACGTTTGGAGCTTCCTGTCGGCAGTTGTTTGTCGAAAATGGTGAGTCCGATACCAATAGCACAGACAAAGGCTAACCCTGCAGAATTCGCTCCTGGGATGGATGTCCTCAAAGGCCTGTTTGATACTGCTTCGAATGAGAGCGAGGATTGCCTGTTTATGAACGTCTTTGCTCCTACAAGCCCTCAGCCACCAGAGGGTCGGCCTGTTGTGCTGTTTATCCACGGCGGCGGCTGGCAGCAGGGCAATGGAGAGGCAGATCTAAGCGGGTTTGCAGCGTATGAGGACATTGTTGCATTCATCTTCAACTACAGAACAAATGGTAAGTCAATGGCTCAATCTCTGGGCTGGACTAACGGCACAGTCTTTGGGTTTCCAAACTCGCCCGACATACCGCCCACAGAGACCAATCTTGGTCTATACGATCAACAACTCGCCATTGAATGGGTTCAGGCGAATGCTCGTGCTTTTGGGGGAGACCCAAGCAAGGTTACTATCTGGGGTGAATCGGCTGGCTCCTTGTCGGTTGATATTCATCTTAATACGTATGGCTCGTCGCCTCCATTCCGAGGCGCGATGATGTTTTCTGGTCAAATGTCGATTGGTCTCCTCGGCAGCACAGCTAATTCACAGGATACGTCGAACTGGGATAACCTGACGGCTGTCGTGGGATGTAAGGACTCAAAAGACCAGCTACAGTGCATGCGAGACGTGCCAGAAGACGATCTCGTCGAGGCTATGAGTACAGCGGGAAGTGCGTTTCTTCCAGTAACTGATAATGTGACTCTGATGAGTAGACGAGCGGAGAGGTGGAGGGAGGGTCAAATTGCAAAGGTGCCGGTTCTGACAGGGACGATTGCTGAAGAAGGGAGAGGACTGGTGAACAGGAATCTTTCTTTCGACAAGTTCATGGGCGTATTTCTTGCTGAGCCGTTGATCAGTAAGGAGCAGCGAGAGGCGATTCTCAAAGCGTATGAGGATGATCCGAGATTCAAAACAGACTTTGATGTCGCTGCAGCGATTTACACAGATTTTTGGTGGCAATGTGTAAGTTCTCACCCATTCATGTTGAACAATACTAACATACACAGCCCCAAGCGATACTCGCCAACATATCAGCCTCTACGAATCCAACATGGCGGTTCTATTTTAACACCTCCATAACAAGCCTCTTTGGAGACGAATACTCCTGGCTGGGCAAATTTCACGGCTCCGACGTAGCTCTACTCTTTAGCCAGCCGACTTTTGAAGGCGATGCTTCGTTGACGCCGCAGCTGTACACTTTTGCGAATTACTTTCGCAGTATTGTTGGACGGTTTGTTAGGAACCCAGAGGCTGGACCGGGTTGGCCAGCGGTTGGGTCGAAGTATAGACCGTTTGATGTGGCGGTTCTAGGGGATGTTGGAGAGGAGAGTTCTGCGGGAGCTGCGGTTGTTGATGGGTTGGACGCGAGGTGTAGTTTGTATGAAGCGATTTATCCAGTGGTTGAGAAGTATGTATTGTCTATTTGATGCTATTATTTAGGATTAGAGGAACAGTTGAAGCTATGTATAGTATCTGAATACTTTGTTGTCTCTTTACCCTAAAGTTAAGTATATAGGCATCTGGATTATTTGCATGGATTAATAACTCGAGTCAAGTTACTCTACACGTCTCTACTGTTACATTCCTTGATTTAACTACTCATCCCCTGTCTTGAAATCTCTTCTCTTATCTCGTAAACAACCACTCAAAGTCCAATTATGCATCTCCAACTACCGAGTTCATCGTAGTCTACGTCATTCCGATGTCCATCGGTCCCCATTCCCCACGGGTTTAGCTTTGTACATAATCATAATCCCTCCC
>JAJJWN010000359.1:0-34505 GCA_021655885.1 Fusarium abutilonis
CCCCCCCCACCCCCCCTACGATCTCAAGGTGTACAGTACCTATCACACAGTCCACTTAGTGGCTTCACGAGGCGCCATGAGCGAATCAGTTCAAGATCTTGTATGGAAAAAGCTTGAGTGCTCAGCAGCGAACAAAACAAGTTCCCCAGCTTCTAAGCAAGATCTCAGATGGCATAATACAGTGTGATTGTATTAGGGATAATTGGTGCGTGTCGAGCTTGACGGCACCCACCGAACAAGCTCCAGTACGCAGCCAGCGTTGGTGACTTTTTGTCGATGGAACTCGAGCATCCATCTTTTGACTACAGAGCCGATACCACACAGTGGCTGTTAAGCCAGCAGGTCCTATCATCTGTGGCATACCAGCACAGAGTCAATTTCTTGCTCAAGGTGTTGACTGCCAAAAAGCTGGGAAATGACAGTGGGTCAGATGTTTCTTGTCGTTGGGCATGGGAAAAAATTTTCCCACTCACCTCTCCCGTCCGTGAAAACAACAGCCAGTCCCCGACGGGTTTGACCGCCGAAGATGGGACAGTGCGCAGAGACTGGCTTTTAAGCAGCGGGTGGCTGCAGCCTCAGCAGGGGAGCTTTGATGTGACGCAGCCACGTCGATTGATTGCTTGGAAGGGTTTAACAAACTTTTCTTTTGCACACATGTTCTGTCTTATTGGCGACGAGATTGACTTTATGGCAATTGGCCTTGGAGGTTATCATGATCCCCTCTGACGATATTCTGACACTGGTCGTGCCTCTTTTTTTGCAGGAGAGCTTCAATGCAGAGCAATCATATTGGATGCTCATACTGTAGTGAAGAAGCCAGCCAGCCAGGTTTCTTTTTGAGCCTGACATGACCACTTCCACGGTGGACGGAACCCAATTGAGCATGTATGAATATGATGAAATACGCACTGTATATGGTATCTACAGCCTTGTGCTTGTTCCCGTCTCAGCCACTCTAGGACGTTATGTACTAGAAAATCCTCCCCATATTTTCACATCTCATCTTCAAATCTCAGTCCCCAGTCTGCAACAACAATACCTGGTTTGGAGTGACCGTGGCGTAGTCTGGGGCTACCAGGGCTTCTGAATCTGCCGAAATTGGGATTTTATGTCTTCTTTCACTGACTGCACAACTAGACAAACCCAGACGACGAAAAGTTTTCGGCCCAGGGGAGGCGTGCCAAGGGGAATATCGGGTTGGGGGACCTAGTGCAAAAAGTATGACAACATGGTCCAAGCTCCTTACCCCTCTAGGAAAGCCCATGACTCGCCGGCATCGGCCAAATAACGAGGTGAAAAGCCTCGATAGTGATGAGATGGAGATCTGAATACACGAGAAATGCACCATTTCTGAGTTATTTCATACCAAAATTGCATCAATTGCGCTTACCGATGGCTTCGGTTCCCCCGGACGAAGATCGGTTCACTCGACCTTGGTACGGTCCAAGAACCAAGACGATAACATATCATTCATGATATCCTTAAATTGCATGGCAGATCAATGGGATACATGCGATTAAGAAGTACTACGAAACAGACAGGTGATATAACATCACGATTTCCAGATTGGGCTCAATTGTCTTGAAGAAGGGGGTATCACTGTTCGCCGAAGCGTCTAATCTATACATGTAGCCACCCAACCATCATACGCCAGATTCCAAGGCTGTCATCAGTCTTCCTCTTCGTCCTCGTCTTCCACATCCTCAGGTGTCTTGATCGCATAACCCTCGACAAACCCGGCGTCGTCACACATGCGTTCAAGGCTAATTCGGTTTTCGGCCACATATCGACGGACCGCTTGCTTATCTACCCGCACTCGCGGCACCATCTTGACCACTGTGACCACATCTTCTTTCTCTACCGCGGCAGGCGAAGCCTTTGCCATTTCATCGCTCTTCTTTTCCTCCTCGGCATCTGTCTCGATAACGAGCTTCTCCACAGGCTTGCTGGGCCCCAAGCCCGCCTCTTCAACAACACCCATATCTCGCAACACCTGCAGACAATCTTCGGGGAGAATCCATGTTGCCTTGCTGCAGTCATTAAGATCCACGAGAACTTCACTTTCGGGCCCGTGTGCATCCATGTTGATACTCAGAAGCCACCTCGCTATTTCGCCCGCCCAGTACCGCTTGTAGCCCTTTTTGCCCAGATCCGAGATAGGCTTCTCTGGTCCGCCCAAGATTCCCTCCCGCCGCGAAATTTCATACGAAGCCCCCATAAGCAAGGCGCCGAGACCTTTTCGTTGCCATGGAGGGAATACAAGAATACAGGCGAGGTTGTTGTTGTCCCACGACATCTTCTCTTTGGAGAAGAATCCGGTGATTCGAGGCGCTGGGGGCTCGGCTTCCGTTGGTGGGTGCGGAGGTAAGGAGTTGAGCGCGGCACCAGTCTGCAAAGGTTTGGTCGGAGGCGTGTAGACGAGCAGAAAGTAGTTGAAACCTGTGACGTCGAAAAAGACGGACTTGTTGTCGAGGAAAAGTTTTGCAAAAAGCGATAAATTCTGGCAAAAGAGCTGGACAAGAGAAAGTCAGTATTGTCCCGCGTAGCATGCATGGCAGTATTGTCTATGTCAACTTACCCCATCCTTCTCGCCGTCCACCTCCCAGATGCTCCATTCTCCCTCATCCTGGACAATCTCCTCGACGTAGCGAATGTTGCCCTCTCCCTTTCGCCTCTTGGGTCCAGAGGCCTTTGTATCATGCGGTACAAGGACTTTTCTTCTGCCCTGAGGGTGAACGTAGATCTTGCGCCCCGGTATCTGGGCCCTGCGTTCGCACACACGAACGTGATACCACCAGGCCATCAGTTCCTTGGAGTATTTGAAGCAGCTGGGACAGACATAGAGACGATCCACCACAGGATGCTGTTCACGATCCCTCCGCGATGACGACTTGCCGCCTGAAGCCTGGTCTTTGGCGCCCGCATCTTTACTGCCAGTTTTGCCTAAATTACCTGAAGATTCCCCCAGCATCTCCTTGCCATAATAGCTGGGGTACCACGTGCTGAAGCAGATGTTTCCCAACACGACCTTATCAATGTTGCGATCGGCTCGTAGAGGCGGGCGTACAAAGGGGGCTACTGGAGGCTTCGGTGGGTGGATGGGTGTGACTATAGGAGGCGGCGGTCGTTCAAGAATGCGTGGCGGCTGTGTCATAGGACCATGAGGTCGAACAAGAGCTGAGGTCCGCTGGAACGAATTTGTATGCGACTGAGGTACGTGATAGGTAATCTCAGGCGCAACCAGATCCGAGGGCGGACGACCAGCGGCAGTGGGACGAGGTGCGGGAATGCTTGTCATGGCTGCTGAAGGAGGAGGAGGCCTTATTGCTGGGCCTGGCTGTTCCAGCGGAGCCCATCGCAAGACAGGAGGAGAAGGTTGCGGTTGGGTCTGCGCTGGGTTTGGCGCGGCGGGAGATGGTTGCGACAAAGGCGGTAGAGGACGGCCTGTAGAGACACGGCTACGCTTTTGCTCGGGAGAAGTTGTTATTATGGACGAGGCTGAGGATGATGGTATTATAGGTGGCGGTACAGCGGTTTCATTACGTGGTTGTGTTGTAGTTGCAGTTGCAGTTGTTGGTGGCGGAACCGGGGTTTGACGCGTCGCGCGTCGAGCGATGGTCGGCTTAGGCTGAGGGTCAAGAGGTGTTGGCTCAAGTTCAGGTTCAGGTTTAGGTTCAGGTTCAAGGGCGGATTCGGACTCGATAGCGGGGTCTTGATCTGATCGCTTGCGCTTTTGAGGCATCGCTGTGCGACCCTCGATATAGAAATATGAGACAAGTTGTTTGGTGTTTATAAAGTGATGTGTATGTGTATCTTGATCAGTTGATGCGCCGATTTCGTTGCGAAAGAGATCCAGGTTTAAAGAGTGTCGAGCAGCACGCGCAAAAAGAGGGTTATTATGCGCCAGCACTATCTGTACGTCATTTGAGTTTGCTGTTACATGTAAGTTTTGCACAAAAGTTATTACAGAGCAAAGTCATCCGATGGACCGACTCGGCGGGGAGCAGCAGCACAGTTACGCTGTCACGTGTTTTGAAGCAGCTGCAGGTGGTAAAGGTTGACATGTCTGGTGTTGAGTATACTAGCATCAACATTATCATCACCATCGCCATCACCATCACCATCACGGATACCAACATGAAATTATAAAACAACACAATCTGATTCAATCTCGTCAACAACTATAAATCAAGTGCTCTCTCTCCATCGATACTCAGTGGCGACGGATTGAACAGCTCGGGGCATGAGCAGCTATGACACGGTCCAGAGTTTCATCACCCTCCTCCCAGTTCTTCACAAGAGTCAAGAGTCGGCGGCGCGCAAGACCAGCATCGCGATTGCGATACACACTGTCGATTTTGCGTACGTCAGTCTGATCGCTAACAAGCCAGCGTTTCTCCTCCTCCATGAACCGGTTGTATGATGTTCCCTCGCCGTATCGAGATTTGATGTTGGCAGTGAGATGCTCTAATACAGCCTTGTCGAGCTCGATCTCCGGCTTCGTACGCTCAGCTGGGTTGGCGAAGCGGGTGTCAACCGTGGGCGTAAAGGTCGCAGGCTTGAGAGTTGGATCCGGCAAGATCGATTGTGCTGCATAGTACACGAGCGTTGGGCTCTTGAGGACCGTCTCCGAGACGAGCTTGAGTGCTGGAGGTGTGATGGGTAAATGTCCAAAGTTGAGATAAGCTAGATGACTCTTGGCAAGGATGAGGTCCTTGATGGCTGGCACAGCATCGTCTTCAACGTAGTTGTAGGCCTGGCCAAGATCATGGGTTGCAAACGCCTGTCCTAGATCAAATACCTCAAGGCTGTGATGGCCAGTAGCAGCCTTGCAGAGCGCAATGGCACCTTTGGTGCTGACTCCAACCGACTGTAAGAGCAGTCGAGCCAGATACGGTGCCTTGGGTAGTGCTTGTGCAAGAGCTTCCGCTCCATCATCGCCAAGAGGGTTTGAAGACATGTAGATGGAAGTCAAGCCGCAGTGCGGCGACATGAGGAACTTGCCAATGGCTTTGGCAGCCTCTGTTGAGATGCCGTTGCCGTTGAGATAGATGTGCTTCAAGGGAAGTTTAGCGCCCTTTGGCATCTCAAGTGCAGCCAAGCGGTTGAAAAGGTCCGCGACACCTCGATCGCCGAGCTGAGTTTGATCGAGGTCCAGAGTTCGCAAGTTCTTGACACCAGTTACAAGACGATACACATCCTCTGCGGCGTCCGCTCCAAGTGGATTGCGTTTCAGCCAGATGTTAGTGACAGCCTCAGATTTGATCATGGCATCGACAAGAACCTTGAGTCTGGGTCCATCAATGCAATTTCCAGCCAGATACCAAGTGTCCATCCGGTCAGGGAGGTCGTTGATAAACTTGGCAATCTCATGAGCACCGACGGGGCCGATAATGTTGTTACCCAGTAAGAAGTGTCGAACAAACTCGTTGGGTCGAAGTGAGTCCATCAGTTTGCCAATGTGGTCAGGTCCAACGACCATTTTGCAAAGATCCATACGGCCATCCTCATAGACGACACCTTTGCGGAACTCGGCACCTTTGACGCCATAGTATGGCTCACCTCGGCCCCCGTCCAGCTCGAAACCCTTCTCATTACCATTCAGCTCAAAGGTACCACCATTCTCAAGATGACCAAGGAACGGTGCGAGATCAGCCTCATGGGCGATCTCGACGGGCATGGGAATGGCCAATACACCATTGAGAGAGATAGGGCGTTTGACAGGGTCCCAGGGGCCTTGAGACAGAATGCGGGAAGCCCAGACAGGCGCCTGGACGCCGGGGGCAGCACCACCGGTAAGACCCCGAGTAGAGTGACCGTTACGAATGGTAGCCTGGAGCATGTCGTATCGTCGCTGAAGAGCAGCCCAAGCACGGAGGCGAACGCGGTCGCTCTCATACCGAATAATCGCCGTCAACGAACCCTCATGCACAGGGTACATCAATGGAGCGATGGAAACGGCCAGGTTATGGCGAGCTGATTTGCGTCGAGGAAGATCATGGAGGGCATCGTCAATACGATGCTTGTCCAGCGGTAGATCGACGATCTCATCTACAGTGTAAGGATGAGATGGGTTGAAGCCTGGAAGGCGTTGGTCGAGGTCGACAAGGCTCTTGCGGCAGAGTTTGGCGAAGTTGATGGCCTGGCCGATATCCATCTCATCGTCATGTTTCGTTGGTGATGGTGTTGTTGCATGTTGGTGTGTAAACAGGATAGAGGGCGGCTCAGTAGGCCGAAGCTCGGTAGCAGTGGCCATGATGAAGGTGGTTCATTAACTCGATACGATCTAAATAAGGTCGTAGCAACTTTCTTCTGGGTTTGTGTCTGAGAGACAAAGTGAAATTCGCTGCTTCGGTCGTCAGTTATATAGACCTTTCAGAGCATATATAGGTACTTACTCCTTGAGCTAACTACAGCCCTACAAGTGGAGACTAGAGCTCTGCAACAAGGGTTCTTCGTTTGCTAAGATGCAACTCGTCAAAACATGTCATGCGCAGGGCGTACATTGAAGCTCAAAGCTGACACCGAGTGAGTCAATGTGAAGCTTTGACGGGACTCCCATGCGCTTCTGTTGATCTCCACTTGTGCACAGGTTCTCAAGGTCAACAAGTACCAAAGACATGGTGTTGAATTATGTTTATGCAGTGTTGAAGTGCCGAGGCTTGTAATGTGCTGATGCATGTATGCACTATATAGGTTGTAGGATCATCGTGGCTTGGTGAAGCACTGCAATGCAACCGCATCTTTATGACCCACGCTTGTCGATACAAGGGCGTGCAGATTAATCATGAATGTCAAAGAAGATAAACAAGAACTAACCTATCACGTTCACTAAAGTATTTCTCTTGGTATTTTTCCATTGTCTTCTCTCCTGTGTTCAGTATTTTTAGTTATCCATGTCACGACAACTTGGCTCGGAGTAATTAGGCCTAGGCCAATAAGCAATGTAACAAAATTTACTATAAAAGAGTCTAGCTATATTCCGACATCGCAATGGCAAGTTAAATTTGCTTGCTACACTTCATCCCCAGTTGCTCACAATTGCAGGTTAAAGTCACCAAGTCCACGTTACAAAACAAGCAAATATATCCTCTCTCAAAGTTCACCCTTCTCCTTACTAACCTAACCCTCTAATACACATACATGGAGGCCTCGATTATACCTTTGAACCCTCGAATCCTTCCCATTTCTATCACTCTTCTTCCATGACAACCACCTTTGTTCTAGACGCCAAGCAGGCCATTAGTAGATACCTGATGCCGTCGAAGAAGTAAGTAACATGCGTGATCAAGAGTAGATGCTCAAGTTCCTCGAGGTAAGACGACACTAAAACGTTTAGATGCCGTCAAAGTCTCCACCGAGGTCATCTTCATCCAAGTCACCCTCTTGAATCTCCTTGGCCATCTCACGCTCACGTTCTCGCGCCTCCTGGGCGTTCTTTAATTCAAGCCGGTGCTGGTTCATAGGAAATCGCATAGCCTTGGCGTAACGGTTAGCTTGGTCACATACAATAACACATGGGACAAAACAAACCTTGACACTCTCATCGTGTAGGGCGAGGCACGCTCGGATTCGGTCGTGGAACGCCTCACCCGGCTCGCGGGTAGCATACACGTCGCCGACCTCCTTGCTCTTCATGAAGCCCCTCTCCCGGTCCAAAGTAGCCTCAATCACACCATCACGAATGGCCTTGGCAACGATGTACTCTGCCGACTCCTCGCTGCCGAGCTGAAGGCGGATGCAGATGTCTCGGAGTGAGATACGAGAGTAGGATAGAGACATCATGCGAATACCCGTCTTGATGACATTCTGTCGTAGACGGAGGATGAGACTGTAGGTGCCGTCTCGTCGGAAGGTATCAGCGTGATCGGCAATTGCTGTCTCAAAATCCTCGAGGTTGCCAACTCGGACTGACTTGACCAGCAGGAAATAGGGCTGAAGAGCAACCTCCATTGTTGGCTGCCGGAACATAGCCCGGTCGGGAATGTCACCCATCAACAGTTCTACGACATACAGTAGCTTGGTTGCAGTTTGGGCAAATCCAAGCGCACAGTTGCTGGAAGGGGCCTTGCGGGTGGCAGCAGTGAGATGCTCATGAGCTTCAGTGTAGCGCAGCTGGATAGCTCGGATACGGCCGAGGTAGTAGAGGAATCGGGCCACCTGGTTGTTAACAGCGTTCTCGGGGAACTGAGTGTGAGAGACTAGCAGATCAGCCTGGTTGATGTGTGAAGTTGATAGGTAATTTCGCAGCAGCAAAACGATGACCGAGGCTTGTGTGTCGACGTCTTTTCGTAGCACGGCGGTTCGAAGAGCGGCAAGGAGTGTAGGTCGAATGGCGACGACGGGAGACTGGGGAGACGGAGGCAGAGGTGCGATTTGCTCGCAGAAAATGGAGTAGTAGAAGTAGACCTTGGCGGACAAAGAGTCGAGAGTACGACGGTTAAGAGACTGTACTCGGTCTGACAAATACTTGGAAAAGTCGGCTCCACGCTGGAACTGCTTCGAGTCGAAGAGGTAAACCTGGACGAGAATACCGAGGAAGATGTCAATCTCAGGAATGGGATCCTTGGCCTCCTTCTTCGAGCCATTCTTGCCGGGCGTCTTAGCCTCGTCGATTTCCATCTCTGATCCACCCTGTCGGCCAAGGGTGACATCTTGGCGCTCAATGGCAGCGAGAAGCGGCTTAACAATTGCACTTGAGTTGGCAGTAGCTGGGAACGCCTCGGAGATAACCTGAGCAATGATGTCGGGAGTCAAACGCTTGCGGATGATGGAGATGGATCGCAGGGCGCGGAGAGAGAATCTGGCATCAAAGAGGGCAACGGCACGATCTATCAAAGCAAAGTTGCTCTTGATATCTGTTTCGAGAAATAAATGTTAGTGACTGTTCCTTTTGGGCTTATCGAATGCACACAGGAGCTACTCACCTGCGATAGTCTGTGCCACGGGGTCAACCTTGGCCTCTTCCTCTTCCTCACCACCCATTGAGACATCACCTTCAGCGTCAGCCGCTGACTTTTCGGTCTTCTTCGTCTTGGAAGGAGGCACGACGACCGTCATCTCTTCATCGCCATCCTTGGCGGGCTTCTTTCCTTTGGACTTTGAGCTGTCTGTCATCTCGACGTCCTTGTTTTTCTGGACGTTGTTTCCTGCAGGCTTTTTGCCGTTATTGTTTGGTGTCTTGCTGGGCATGGCGAAGACTGGTTTGTATGTGATGCGAGGCTATCGGGGCTGAAGCTGCCGAGGCAGAAGCTGGTGATGACGATGGAAGGCTAAAGATTCCGTAAGTCGTGCGCGCGCCTCAGCTCGTCGCGGTGTCTGCGTATTTGGAAGTTGAGGGGAGTTGGCTATAACAATGAACAAGAATCCGAGAGCGCAGGTACGACGAGAGCGATGTCGAGGAAGAGACCGCCGAGAAGGCCAAGACAATGATCGTCAGGTAAAGGGTTTGGTGATGAGATTGAGAGAGGTTCGACGTGATGCTGCTGGTTGAAATGGATACCGGGGCTTGCTAACTGGCCAGTGGGCAACTGAGGCGACAGCGGAGTGACGAAACAGGACGCAGAGGTACTTGCTAGAAGCGGCTATTTCACGGCAACTTGCAAGTACCCCAAGGTACTCACTCACCACAATAATGCACACCTGAATAAGCTGGCACTTTGTGGGGCTACAAGTAGTGACGTCTCGATGTTGCCTGCGGAAGCCTGCATAAAGCATAGCTCAGTAGGTTGTGCATCTTTATGCTACTCATTAGTACTGTAAGTCAAACATCACCAGTATTAACCAGAGCCCAATAGAAATCTAAAATACATAAAGGATAAAGCATTAGTCAGAATATTATATTATATTATAGCAGAAATAACTGAAAACATAGTTAGACTAAAAGCTCGAGATATTAGATACCTATTGATATATATCTTCCATCTAATCATTAGGATGATAATAACCTTGTAGTATTACGCTAGTGTTCGTCTAGGTTCTTATTAGAGCTAGTAACACAGGTAGTTCGGACATTCTTAGATATAAATGGTACATGAAATATCAAGCCATCAACTTGTGTCCCAATACCACGAACTTGACAGCAACATCTTGACATATCATAGGTAGGCAATAGTGTGCTATTAATCTATCATAAAGATCCATAGACCTTCTGCCAAAAAACGACATCCTTGACAACTGATCAAAAATGTTTCAATCGAAAACCCTTCCTGCGCCAGTTGTTCCGGGTATACACCCAACGCCTGTTTCAAAAGACCCAGTATCCCGAATTTTGTTTTCAATCCTATAACCATGATTTCTCTCTCCTAATGTTCTTACACAATCTCTCTCGAGAGTCTTATTCACCCTTACCCGGCATGACTTTAGCCGCTTGGACTGCACTCATCTTGGCTATCCAGCCAGTCGACGGCTGAATCTTGCGAACAGTTCGGAGCTCGTCCGACGAGTATCCGGGTACGCGGATGTTGTAGGTTCGTTCCAGAACAAGCTGGATATCACGAATCTCGAGCACCTTGGACCCGCGCTCTTTAGAGTTTTGGCAGGCAGCGTTGAGGACTCTGTCGACAAACGAGTCTGCCATATTCAAGACGTTCTAGAATCAAATTAGCCATTTCATCCCGTGTACTGTATCGCGTAAACGCGCTTACCTCTTCCACTTCTGGAGTAAGCAGGTTCCCATCCTGCCCCTCGGGTGATCCTCCACATACTTGGCGAACAAGTTCATCCAATTTCTTCTTGCTCAAAACATGATCTCCCTCAGCTTCGTGGTTATAGGCCGGGATTCTGGCCATCGCGGGTTGGTTCATAACGCCGCCAAGTGTTCCACTTCCTTGGGACATTGTAGGGCGACCTGTGTTTACTCCACCCCCGACTGCAACGCCTTGAGGTACGGCGGTGGCCTTCTCAGGAAGTACTTTAGGAATGGGCATCTTTGACTGCATTGGTGTTTGTTGAGGTTGAGAAGGATGTGCGTGAGGATGACCTTGTGGAGTAGGTTGTTGAGGTACGTTTGGCCCCATCACGCTCTGATTCACTGCACTGCCTGGTGTCGGTGTTCCGGTAGTGGCGGGCTGACCAGGTATCGGCGCACCGCCGGGAGTTGTCACAGCCCTCTGGTTTGCAAGGCTCATAGCAGCAGAGTGACTAAGGGCCCTAGTTGGACCTGCAGCTGTCACCGGAGCTGCAGCAGCAGCAGCTTGCTGAGGTGTAGGAATTCGTGGAGCGTTCTGCTGAGTAGGCGTTCCAGCTTGATTTGGCGCAGCCGCTGAGGCCATCGCGGGATTAATGGGAGCAGTTCCAGGTTCTTGCTTGATCTGAGGCTGAGACTGAGGTTGAGCCTGTGTCTGAGCTGGAGGTAGTTGTTGATGTGTGGGCTGTGGTGTCCCTTGCGTGGGACGCACTTGCGGTTGCGCCGGTGCTGCTCCTGGTGTTCCGTTGACTGGGGAAGCTCGGCCGGCGGCGGCGATCAACTCTCGTCTGCCAGCCTCAATAGTCGCGTTGACAGGTGCAGTGGTATTTTGTGCGTTGTTTTGGGTGTTTTGAGGACGATTCGCCTGTTGATTCTGCGTTGCTTGTAGTTGAGACTGAGCTTGAGGTTGTGACTGGGTCTGTGGCTGGGTCTGCGTTTGCTGAGCTGTTGCTGTTTGCTGAGTTGTCGCAGGTTGTGGAGCTCCCTGCTGGGCAGAAGAAGGCCTGCCTGTAGCTGTTTGCGCTTGAGTCTGTTGCGTTTGCGCCTGTGCCTGTGCCTGAGCTTGGGCTTGTGCTTGGGCCTGCTGAGCCTGACCAGTGCCCTGCAGGTTGCCTTGTTGTTTTCGAACACTGTCAACCCACTTGTGAGCATCCGAGTGTTGCTTAAGCTGTTGCTCTTTCCTGATCTGAAGCTGTCTTAACTCTTCCTCCTTGAAGGGATTTCCAGCCGCAGCCCTTTCACTGATGAGCTTGTCAATCTGAGCAACCTTGTGCTTACTAGCATCCATGGTCATTAGAGCTCGTGTATAGCGATCTCTAATTTCTTCCACCCATTTATTCGCATCGGCACCAGACTTTTCGGCTACTTGCGCGGGAGCTCGGAAGTTGATACTGGCAACGTGTTGTAGGATATGGTCGGGGACTCGGTTTCGCTGGGCGGTAGGGGCAGCGGCAGCGGCAGTAGGTTGAGTACCGGTGGCAGCACCTGTTGCTTGCTGCTGAGGCCGCGCCTGGTTTGTCGTCTGTCCAGCATTGTTCTGCTGCATGGTTTGCGGTCGAGGCTGCTGGTTCTGGCTCTGGTTCTGCCCCTGGTTCTGATTCGGGTTTTGAGTGTTCTGTCCCTGTCCTTGCTGTAATTGCTGAGCACGTCGCTGCTGGATCTTAGATATAAGCATCTTGGAAAACTCTATGATTTTTTGACGCGCAGCGGTATGATCGGGGCTTGTCGGCGCTGAGTTGTTTGCTTTAGCCCACAGGCCTGTCAAGCCAGCTTCATACTTTGACTTTTCATCGTCACTAAGCATCGGGAGGGACCTAATCTGGGCGGGTTGGTACATGGGCGGTGGTCGCGGCTGATTCTGCTGAGCCTGTCCACCAGAAGCCTGCTGGCCTTGACCTTGACCTTGGGCCTGGCCTTGCTGGCCCATTTGAGGATTCATGATCGACAAGTCTCGCGAGGGGGATCGTAGTTACGATAGGGAAGCAATAGTAGACACGACGGGAGCACAGAATGATAAATAGCAAATTTAAAGAGCAGGTAGTGTTTGATAAGCAAAATGGGAAGATATTGGGTTTGGGTTTAAGACCACAATGCTTTGTTGTAAGCTTTGGCCGCGGTCTGTGAATAAGTTTGATGGGAGACGCGTTCAATGAAGTCAGAGGGAAGGACGCGGAATAAGTTTCGGTCCGTCCTTTGTTATAATAGGTAGGCTTATCAACCAATGTCTATTGTTGGGACTTGGGAAGCACAGGTGTGTGGGGTGGGCGATACGTACCTAACCAGCGACAGCTAACACTACATAGGTTTAGCGTTAAAAGCACGTTTTGTCATGAAAGAGATGTTAATTGATGCTCATTAATTATGTTACTTCAAGTGGTATCATCATTTCCTGGCTTAAGCTTTGTGCGGAAAGTTACAGAAACTCTTTATGTGTCTTTCATAAAAGCCGAGTTTCTTCATGATTCGTTATACACAAAGTCTGTAATTAACCATACGTCTTCATTGTAAGCTAGACAAGTACTGTATATATTAGCAATAGCTTTAGTAGTTAGTAGGGGCTTACCGTCTCTACCATAAAAGCGGCCAATAACCTAACGTTAGTTAATGAGAAGTTAAGGTACAAGAGGTAGGTAAGCTATCCCCAACGATACAAGGGTCCAGCTTATCCCGGTCTTTATCCAACCCGTTATCTCCACCGTAACACATTTACTTACCATCTGTCCAGTCTGAGGTGTCTTGTCTTGTCTTGTGTTGTCTCATTGTCTTCCTTTCTTGACCGTTACATTACATTTCTTCGTCTTCCTCTCTTCCACTCTAGTATCTCTCCAAGGTCGGTATTGGTTAGTTTGCGTCATATTCAGGTCATACAAAATCTCCAGCCAATATGCGCTTCTCTTCATCCACCGTACTCGCAGCTCTGCCTGCCCTCGCCGCTGCTCAAGACTCTCCTGTCGACCAGTATAAGGCCCAATTTCAGAACATCCTCGGCCAATTTAGCTCATACATCCCTAACCCAGGCCACCATGATCCTGTTGCTGCTGCTGAGGCCAAGGCTGGTTCCATGAGACTCAACGTCTTGACCCTCGACAACTGGAAGCAGACCCTCTACGAGCCCGTTTCCCCTGGCGCTACTACTCCTGAGGAGTGGTGGCTGCTTGTTTCTGGCGGAAACAAGACCTGCTATGGTACGTTTGATGAACTGCGATGCGACTTGCGATTCTCGAGTCTTAACATTGATCTCTAACTAACCCGCAACCATAGGCCGATGCGAAACTGTCGAGCAAGCTTTCAACGAGACCGCAGCCAAGTTTGCGCTCCTCGAAAACACCCCTCACATGGCCTACTTGAACTGCGACAACCAGCCTATTCTCTGCAACTCGTGGTCTGCTGCTCCTGCCAGCCTGTACGTCTTCGAGATGCTCCCTGAGCCTGCGCACATCGATGTCTACTACAAGAGGCTTAATCTAACCACCATCACCTCCGAGTCCTTGGTGAACCTCCAGGCTGCTGGTGTCAAGGACCAGTCCCAGCTTGTCGAGGGTTTCTTCCACCCCTTCCATGGCAAGCTTGCCGAGTTCGGCGTTGATGTTGCTTTCGGTTACTTGATGTGGGTGATGGGCCTGATCCCCAACTGGCTCTTCATGCTCGTCGTCTCCTTCGGTAGCCGCACCATGATGTAAGTTGTTCCAATTCGCAAGCAGTTCGCAATGTTAACATTAGTTAGGTCTCGTCGCATGCAGGGTATGGATGGTCGTCCCCAAGCCGGTGCCCAGCGCGCCCAATAAGTTGTATGATAGAAACTTGTTTGATGGTCGTTTATGATTGGGCCCATCGATCAAGCTTGGATAATGCTGGGAAAATGTCGAATTGTCGCGCAACAGTATCGGTTTTGATCCGAAACGGTTATGACATGGTTTCGTTGGTCTTTTGGTTCTTGTACGAACCCGCTGTATAGTTCATTACATTGACCTGATTGATTATGATTTGTTTTCGCAAGCTGCTTCCACGTTCTTGAGGCCATCGATGATTTCCTCACTGATCTGACCGTTGGCGAATTTGCCGTATCGTAGATCACTCAGCGCCCCAATAGTTTGTTGTACAGACTCGAGAAGCGCTGCCTCTTCTTCATTCAATTTCTCGATTTCGGCTTCAAGGGCGCCTGCTGCTCCCTCTAGCTCGGGGATAACAGAATTGAGAGTATGTTTGGCACTCGCTGCACCCGATGCGTCGCCAAACAGCTGTAACCCAAAGCATTGATCAGTAAGTATGAGCTCTTGATAGATCAATAGAACATACTGCGCGCTCAATTTCAATCTCGGCGTCTATCTCCTCCCTTTCCGCCTCCCTCTTTGCTCGTACGACTTCTCGTCGCATTGCGATTCCTCGCTTCGTTTCATCGGCAATATTTTCAGCGACTTGGTCGAGGATTTCGGTGCGCTGTGCTTGTAAGTCTCGGAATAGCGATCGTACTTGAGGCGATGATTGCAGCGGACGAGGGAAGAGAGCCTTGAATTGCTCGATTGTTGTGATGGCGGTCAGCGTTGACGGCTGGATGAGGTAGTTGGCGAGGAGCTCAGCTTCCGTGGGTGCCATTTTCGCGGATTGGGATAATGAGTGTGACGTTTGCCTTTGTGTAGGTATTGCCACCATGGAAAGATCAACGAGGAACTATCAGGTTCGGGTCTTGGTGATACATATATTCGTAGCCGCGACGCGCTGAAAGTAAACCAAGCGCGTTAAGTGTCCCACCAATTACAGCTGTGCAAGGTACATTGCAACTACAAAATCACAACTTCCATAATTTATAAGCTGGCAGGCGAATTTGATTAATGTACAAGGCAGTTTGACGAAATCTTCAAGAGATCTATGGGATTTACCTCATTGCAATATTGAAAGTTCATCTGATATAATGAACTAAAGCGAGCCAACGCAAACCAAGATCGCTATAACTTAGTATCGTCACCAAAAGCACAAAGATAAGTACGTATTTGACATTTGTTTGCATTGCATTAGGACATATACAGAGTTGACATTAGATTATCCATCTATATTTAACTAAACACGGGATAACCTCGTCGCTAAATCACAAAACCTTTGCTTCTAATTCTTTCGCTAGGCCTTGGAAGCAGTGGCGGCGGCAACATCAGAGCATGCTACTCCCAGTCCTTCTCGACCACCAGCGATAATATAGTTCTCAGGCTCTTCCTTCCACTGGTTGTAGTCAACCTCGGGCGACTTATATCCGTAGTACTCGAGGCTTGACAGATACTCATTCATTCTCAAACGAAGGTGGCCGGTGATATGAGCAAAATTAACGCCTCCGGGAAGGGGGTTGAGAACACATGTCATGACGACGTTTGTCAACACGGTCAACACAGTACCTGTGGGACACATTGCAATGTGAGGTCGAAGAGCAAGCTGAATACAGCCCTTGAGCATTCTAATCAGGAAATCGTCAGTTTTGCAGACTCCAGTTTCGATGTCACCCATAATGTATCCTGGCCGTGCAACAGTTCTACGAAAACCTCTTCTGCTGGCCTCACGAACAAGTTGCTTAGAAACCCATTTGGTCTGGCCGTAGCTCGTTCCAAAACCAGTACGGCTGCCCATCATGTTATTGTCTTCAAAAACAGCCCCCCGGCCAGTGCTGATCTGCTTGTCTGAGGGGTTGACGTAGTGGTCGGTATCAAGAACACTAGTGGAGTTCACAAAGGTGAAAGTCTTGGGCTTTCCCTCGTTACACAGTTTCATAGCATTGATGGTAGAGTTGACGTTTGCAGTCTTGTGTCCGCATATCGCTTGACCCAGTGAACAGCGGCTCCGTTGTGAATGACCACATCAACAGTTTGAGCCAGGTTAGTCCATACAGACGACTCGATTCCAAGGTTGGGCTGTGACAGATCACCAACAAGGCAGCTTAGCCGAGAAACCCACTCACCCGTAACCAAAAATTCATCACAACTTGACCCTTGGAGACACCGGATTCAATCAGACGATGGGCTAAGATGTTAGAAACCTTATAGATCTCCTTATAGGTGAACCGCCTCTCTGGTATCTTTTTCGGAAGCTGTCTCGATGACGCAAACCTTATCTGGGAAGGCTTCTGCATTTCAGGCAAAATGTTCAATAACTGTGTCTTTGGATTTCCAATCCAAGTCAGCGGTAGGGTCGGGAATGTTGACCATAATGAGAAGCTGCCTGAGCAATGAAGGTGAAGTTGAAGTTGGTAACCTTTTTGGTGAGAGTAGATCGGCCTAGCAGGGGAGCATTTGTGACCCCGCCACCAGCTAACTGCAGTGGGTTAGTGGCTAATTCTTTATCTTATCAGGCTCAAGGCCAAGCTCAACGGGAAAGGTTGGGTCTAGGCCAGTCGCGACGCGTGCAGTCGTCTCAAAGGAAATTCCCCCCTGTCCCTTGTTCGTTTATTAACTTAGTAGTTAACGCGAACTGTACTCTATACCGTAAATTAAACTGTATCGCAAAACTGTACTGTATCCGGCTGTCTCATCTCATCCATCTTATTATTCTCAGACTTGAACTATCAACACAGCCCTCATTAAGGTCGACTTCTATTGAATCCTAAAGAATAATACCTGTGTCTTTTCGACACTTATTTCTATCCTCCATTTCTTTAGCGTAACTCTTCTCTTCTTCAAACTCAACACTCACATGACAACCATGGCTCCCGCTCGACAGCAGCCGGCGCCACCGACATTCAGCAAAGATGAAAAAGTGCTCTGCTTTCACATGGATATGCTCTATGAGGCAAAGATTATGGATGTACAGTCGGGTGAGAAGCCAAGTGATGGCTATAGGTACAAAGTCCACTATAAAGGATGGAAGAACACCTGGGACGACTGGGTGCTGGTCGACAGAATCCGGCCGTTCGATGATGAGCACAAAGAGCTCGCTGCACAACTGCACGCGCAGCTGAAGCATAATCTTCAAAGAAGCACGAAACAGCCGAAAAAGGGCCTCAGGAGCGGTGCTGAATCTGCCAGAGTGAGCGAGGAGCGCTCGGGCTCAGCCACTGTTCAAGGGGGCAGAGGAGGAAGACGAGGCAAAGATTGGGAACTTGAACAGGTAAGAAGCTCCTCACGATTTGCTCTGGTATTTTTTTTTTTTATTCTCCTTCATGCATTTGATCTTTTCGTCACGATCTTGGTGAGTATTTCCCCCAGTAGTTCTGGGCTGTGATGTGTAAAATTTGGCCAAGTTGGCTGTCAAGATGCAGCAACCACTTGACACTTTGTCACACCATCTCAACCACTTCTCTAAAGTTTGAGAGATTTTGATGGCATCAATTTCCATTTTTCATGTCACTATATGAATCACAGCCTTATTATATTCCCCTTCAACTGTGACCCAGCGTAGGGGCTGCCACTGATTTCCCATGAATTGGCTCTTGTCACTCCTCGCTCATGTTTCAACACCAAACGCTCCCAATCTGCCGAGCGGATTTTCCTGCATACTTTTTGCCCCCGCAGCTATTGTTTGCCTTTTTACATCAAAGTATCTGTGCTCTTCAACTTTCTCTCTTCAATCTCACTTTTTTGTTATCTGCACACTTCCCCCCCTTTCCTCCTTTTACCTTTCCACTCTTATCTTCTTCTAAACAACACTGCAACACAATGCCATCCGCTCGTAAGCGTTCTGCTTCGCAGGATTTCCCTACCTCAAATGTTCGTGGCTCCTCCGAGACTGCCCGCTCCAGCGAGTCTCTAGAGCCTGTCAGGTCTTCCAAAAGGATCAAGCTGGCCAGGCTCAAAGAACCAATCGATCGACTTACACTCCTCCCATCCACTGGTTACCGTTATGTGACAGATTCGGGCAAGAGAATTCAAGACAACCCCTACACATCGCCCCTGAATACCCGACCCGAGTCTAAGCAGCCTCGGGCTAAGCGAACCAAATCACCCAAGTCTAGTCCCAAGCCTAAGCCCAAACAACCCCCATGCGAGCAACTTGAGACGGTATATGCAGCCCTCTAGCAGTTGTTGATCTTTTACTTACCTTTAACCGCCGCGTGCTCGCCATCTTTAAACCCATCGCATTCTAACAGTTCGATAGGAGGATGCCTTTCATAACAAGCCCATGATCAACCTCCCAGTTCCCGACCACATCCAAGCTATGTTGGTCGACGACTGGGAGAACATCACCAAGAACAACCAGCTAGTCCCCCTCCCTCATTCCAGGCCAGTCACCAAGATTTTCGAAGACTATCTTGCGCATGAGCGACCACACCGAGAGGAGGGATCATCCAGCATGGATATCTTGGAGGAGGTCATCGCAGGCTTTCGCGAGTACTTTGAGAAGGCACTTAGCAGGATTCTACTGTACCGGTAAGTATACTTCTTTTTTTTTTCGTGTTATCATTTCGGTCACTGATCATACCTAGATTCGAACGCCACCAGTACATGGATGTGAAGAAGCTGTGGGAGAACACAGAGTCAAACCCCGAGATCACCACCGTGTGTGATGTTTATGGCGCGGAGCATCTGGCTCGCCTGATCGGTACATGGCCTTCCTTTGTCTTTCTTGAATATCTAACATCTAATGTGCTGAATAGTATCGCTCCCTGAGTTGTTGGCACAGACCAACATGGACCAGCAGTCAGTGTCCCGTCTTCGTGAGGAGATTGGGAAGTTCAACGTCTGGCTGGGTAGAAATTGCGAGAACTACTTTGTCAATGAGTACGAGACGCCTAGTCAGGAGTACATCGACAAGGCTCGTAGCTTCTAAGGTTTCTCTGTGTTGAGATAACATAGGTCTTTCGATGGATATATCCTCATAGACCATTCTACTTGCTTAAGTCCAACTGCAACAGGCAGATGACAATATCAAACTGCAGCCTCTAGCAGATTGGTTTCAAATGATAAGGAAGCGATGCCGCTCACTAGCAAGGCCTTTCTTCATGGATTAGGAATGGCTGTTATGCTAAATGGAAGCTAAAGGCATACGCAGGTGTAGAATAATGGATGGTTTCGTGTAATACCTGTTTACTTGTACCTTGTTCAGCCAGGGGGTTCGGTTGTAATTTAAAAAATTCCGCATCTTTTTTGAACATTTCCGGATCAGTGATGTGTCCAATGTAGTAAATCGTAATTTGTTCTGGATCATATCTTCCCACCAGCTGACATCATTTTTGTACAAGGTCATTACAGTATAGTACACACCCGCATTCTCTTCTCTTTTCCCTTGATATCGCTTTACATCCGCGGCACAGCCTTCTCAATATAAAACCCCTTATCAGGTGTTCGCGCAGCCTTGACTTCTTGCTTGCTCAACGGTCGAGCCACCTCCTCAACGCGAACCAATTCCTTGACCTTGAGGATCATACCGGCGAATTGCGGGTGCACGGGGTGAAAGACTGTCTGCATTCTTCGACGTAGACCTAGAGCGGCGAGGACACCTCGTGTGCGCTCGGGAAGACCGATTGCGGAGCGGTGGAGGGTGATGCGGAAGAAGGACATGTTGCGCTGTGCTACGGTTGATCGGTGGGAGGAGTTCGTTTGCGCTTTATCTGGGAGGTTGTGTGAGAAGAGGTTTTCAGACAGGAAGTAGATTGGAGTTTTACCATTGATTTTTTGCAACTACGCTTAGGAAAACCCCAGGGAGATACAACTGCCCGTCTCGTCGGTCGTCAAAGAAGCATGAGATACGATTCGGCATCAAAATCCCACATGAACGCTAAGCCCTTTTGGGCTCTATAAGCGCACGTGACCAGTTTTCAAGGTCCTACCAATATAATGGCACTTGTCATGATATCACTTCAATGGATATGGCCGTAAATGAGTACCATTCGATTGGGTTTCTTATTGCTATTTGTTAGGTTTTCGACCGTCTAATCTCTTCTCAGGAGCTTCAAGGTCGAGACTGATATGCAAATACGCCTTCCAACAGAACGAGATCTGTTTCTCCAGTATTTCAATGTACTTGAAAGCCAGAATACCTCCGGTAGGAATTGATCCATGATATCTACCTAGATAACGAATAGCTAGCTCCTTTAATTACCAATTCATATACAAAAATTCATGCAATACATTCATACTTCTTGAATCATACAATCAATGCATCAAGTATATGCACCTTGAACACAGATCATCTAATCAGAGTCTCATAGCAAGCATCAACATTCATGTCTATAGGATCAAGCGAGTAATATGGAGAGCCATCTCGTGGCCTCCAGCACTAGTTACATTGTATTGGAATTCTCATACAGACCGTCGTTTTTCCACGACGCGTCCAGGCCGGCACTAAATCATCAAATGCACGACGCCTTATCTCTCTCCTCCCCAACTGCATTAATTTTCTCCATCCTTTACAGAGAAACCTCGACACGGCCCTCAGCACCAGGGGCACCAGCCTCCCGAAGGTTGGGGAGGAGGTAGGTGATGTCATCCCAAGGATGACGGTAGAGACCAGTACGAAGACGCTTCTGGTCGAGGAAGTGGGCAATAAGACCAATGCTTCGGCCGAGGACGAAGAGACCGTTGAGGACACCCATCTTGAGGTAGTCCTCGGCCTCCTCAGCGGAGAAAGCACCGCAGTTGCGGAGGAGGTCGACGAAGCAGACAGCAATGCAACCGTCGACGTTAAGGATAAGGTTGTCCTTCTTGGAGGTGGTGACAGTCTCGACAGCGAGGGCGTAGTCGAGGAGCTTGTGGGTGGGGAAGTTGTTAAGGACATACTCCTTGACCAACTCAACACGCAGGTCGGGGTTGTTTCGAGACTTGATACGGTGACCAATACCGGGAATCAGCTTGTTGGCCTTGCGCATGCTGTCGACGAAGTCACGGGGGCTAAGGCCCTTGTCGAAAGCGCGGGTGAACTCGTCAGCAGCACCGTCGAGAGCACCACCGAATCGGGAACCGATGGTAAGGAGACCAGAAACAAGAGCGCTGATCAGGTCCTTGCCGGCACGGGTGGTGATAATGGTGTTCATGGCACCGGACACGGCGGGACCGTGGTCAGCAGTGAGCATTAGAACCATCTCAAGGAACTTGGAGGCGTATGGGGGAAGGCGGCGGCGGAACCACAACAGAGACATGACACCACCAATACCAATATCCTCCTTGAAAACGTCCGAGATGGGCATGCCAGCGTAGAGAAGCTCCTGGCCACGGTCGTCGGAGATGGTAGAGATGAAGGCAGCGGGCTTTCGGATGAGGCCGAGCTCCTGGGCCCAAGAGTAGTCGAGGGGAATCTTGGGAACAACAGGCTCGGCCTGGGGGACAATGGTTCCCTGAGAGACGAGGTTGTCGTAGACCTGCTTGAGGGTGGCGGGGAGGTCCTCGAAGGTGTCGGGGACGTGGAAACCGGCTTCGCGCATCTGCTCGTTCTTCATCTTGGCAGTCTCAAGCTGAGAGTTGGCGAACGAACCAGCATGGCCGAATTGAACCTCGGTCTTGAACATGCTGGCGCAGGTACCAATGGCCCAGGCAACAATGGGCTTGGTGATGACGCCCTGCTTAACGGCTTCAATGACCTTGTACTCCTCGACACCACCGACCTCACCAAGTAAGACAAGAATCTTGCACTCAGGGTCGGCCTGGTATCGCAGAAGATGGTCGATGAAAGTTGTACCGGGGTATCGGTCACCGCCGATAGCGATACCCTCGTAGACACCATCAGTGTTTTGGGAGATAATGTTGTTGAGCTCGTTGGACATGCCACCAGACTTGGAGACGTAACCAACGGAACCCTTGCGGTAGAGCTTGGAGGCAACAATGTTGTCCATCATACCACCAGTGTTACCAATCTTGAAGCTGCCGGGCTTGATACCACCGACAGTAGCAGGGCCGATAATGGTAACACCCTTCTTCTTGGCGACATGGGCGATCTCACGAGCTCGCTGAAGGTTTTTGTCAGTAACTGGTTTGAGCGCACAACTGCAATTGGCATCGACTTACTCGCTCGGGAACACCCTCAGCAATAATGGCAATAGTCTTGACCTGAGGGTACTCCATAAGCTCCATGGTGGAGCTGTAGACACTTCGCGAGGAAGCAAAGTTGACCACAACATCGACGTCGGGGTGCTTGCTCACAGCCTTCTCAACCTGCTGGTAAACGGGCAGCAGGGTCTCGCTGGTGCCCCAGTACATCTTGCTGACGAATTGACCGCCAAAGGTGTAGATAATACCGGCGACGGAGGGCTTAGAGCGCTTGCAGATGAAGTCGAAGTCGAGCATGCCCTGGACGGCTCGGGGCTGAAGACCGTAGACAAAGCATCGCGTCTTGTCGGTGAAGAGGGCGTGCTCAGGAAGAGGGCTCAGCGGTCGGCTAGGAGCCGGGAAGCGCTGAATGTTATCGTTAGCCGACAGGCTGCTGGATGAAGCGGGAGCCATGGTGAATATCGAGCTCGACGGTGTAAATGGAGGCGGGAGAGTTGAAGAGATGAAGCGCTGGAGGGACCAAATAAGGTATCAGCTACTTAGAAGAAACGCTCTGAGCTCTGTAGGAGAAGCTGGCTCAAAGGAATTAGGAGAGGAGAAGTATGGAGAGGAAGGAATTGGAAGCAATGGAAGAAACGGTCGATGAGATCCGTCAGTTGAAGGAAACAAGACGACCTGAGACGAGGGGGGAGGGGGAGAGAGTAGAGTAGAGTAGAGTGAAGGAGAATTCAGGAGGAATGTAGGTCAGGACGGAAGTGTCTCTGGTGGGCGGGTGAGAAGCTGGGCTGGTTTTGGTTGACTTTCAAGGGTCGATGAGGCTGCTCTCTTGGTGAGGTGGGCGGCTGTAGCAGAGCCAGACTGCTACAGGTACTGTACCTGACTGAGGTCCCGTCACCCACACCAGAAAACTTAGTGGGGTTGACGCCTCTGCAAGGACCAC
This sequence comes from Fusarium abutilonis, assembly GCA_021655885.1. Classification (NCBI taxonomy): domain Eukaryota; kingdom Fungi; phylum Ascomycota; class Sordariomycetes; order Hypocreales; family Nectriaceae; genus Fusarium; species Fusarium abutilonis. The sequence continues at coordinate 23,522 of JAJJWN010000359.1, forward strand.
TCCATTGCTTGGGGTCAAGTAACGGGTACCTTAGGGTCATGGTACTTTACCCCCTGTTGACGCCTATCCCGGTAGGTACATCGCACTAGCCACTGCCTGCGCCAGTTTTCTCACCTAACCCGCGGTATTTTTTGGACCAAGAGAAGGTCACTCACTCTTTGGTTTGGCAAAGTCAATGATTGGATTCCGTTCAATAGAATTTCTGATGTTGTTGTTTTCCAAAAACCCAATTGAGTAACTCCTCACCCGACCTGCTGAGTTGTCTCTGAACGTGTGTAAAGGGTGGTTGAACAAAGTTGACCAGCCAGCCAGTTGGGGAGAGGCCTAGGGTTTCTTTGGGGATATCGCTTGTCTCCAGGGTCCTCTTTTTTTCTTCTTGTTGATCTGTTGAATCCATGGCTCTCTATTTTTTTTCTGCCCGGCGGTTTGCGATTGAGCTTGTAGACTGGAGCTACCATACAAAAGTACCGGTACATAACCTGAGGGGACCGTTGCCTGTCCGTGCCAGTCACTTCATTTGAGAGGCGTTGATGGCGTTTTTTCCCCCACCATAGTCTCAAGAAGTTTGTGAACGGCTCAATTCAAGACGAGCGGATGTTTTTAGCCAGCGCATCTTGTTTCGGGTGTGAAAAACAATACCAGAAGGATGTTGGGCTGAGTTTCGTGTGAGACGACTCAGACGAGGGTCTTCCCGTGCATAGCCAATCCATGCCCGGCATTGCATTGTCCACGGATTGCCGTCGAAGATCTTGTGAGATCGTCGGCACCTTGTGAACCTGAAGTCACGGAATGTCGTAAGCTCCTCCTCAGGCTGCCTAGCCCTTGTGTAAAACTTGGCCGGTCGTCTCATACAAATTCGCTGTCAGGGCCGGCCAAGTATTCTTACACCCCCTAGCTAGCTCCTGTTCACAATTTGCGACCGCTTGTTGATTGATGGTGGCATCGTGTTGAGATTCGGCTTCCTTGCAATCCTTCCCAAGCAAACCCTTTTCCAGGGATGACTGAGTCGTTGTTGGGTGGGACACACTCTCGCTATGTACTGGCTGTGTGACCCTATCTCTTGATGCTAAAGAGAAAAAGTGAAACCTGCTTGCATTGAAAGACCATATCAGGATGAAGTCACTTTCTCTTCCTGGTCTATCCGATTGATGTTCCACAGATGGTCTGCATTTCCAATAGGGTACGCCATCGTGAAAAACCCATCCACCGAACATCGGAAGTTAGATGCGATGCAGTGGGCATTGATCCCGTAGCCAGCCGGGAGCAGTGGGTTCGATTGGGCTGGGCTTGGCTGGATGAATACATACATACATAGCTCGAGAGCAGAGCTTCAATGAGGTGAGGTGAGATGTATGGAGGGGAATGGATGGAGGGGCAGAACAGCTTAGACCAAGTCGGGGGTGGCGTCCATGCGCTGACCACCCAAGCTCCCCCACCATCACCTCACTTCATTGTCGGTAGGTATGTAGGTACTTCTCACCTCTCAACTCACAGTCTCACACCGCAAGGTCAGCTCTTCACTTCTTGGTGATGCGAGGCATTCAACCAGGGGAGACTTCCCCGGGACCCGAGTCAATCTTTGCCAGTCTCATCAAAATGGAAGACTTCCATTTCTTACGCCAGCCCAGCCCAGCCTTTGGGGTACATATGAGATGTAACCCCGCCAGTCCAACTCAGACGAAGGCGGTGACCTGCCAACGCTGATACTGCCAAAGTAGGTTACCCAAAAAAAAGAAAAAAAAAGAAAAAAAAGAACAACAGAAAAGAAAGAAAGTGGCCGAGAAACTCTTAGAAGCTATCAGGAGATTGGCTTAATTAGAGTCGTAGCGTGTAAAATTGCTGCTGCAAGCTGCGGTTTTCGGCGTGCGAGTTGTTTCGATGTCGAATAGGTTGAATTGACTGGTCGTACGTAAACCAAAAGATGTCGCCCCTGGTCCACTCTAGAGGTCCTCAACAGCTCGACCCTGCAATGTACCGGTACATGGTCAATCTCATCGCTTTTTGGGCGGCTTCACTCCCGTCCCCAATGAATTTCAGGGCCCAGGTACCTCAGCCACGCGCGTGTTGTCCCTGTCACTCCAGGTACCACTCCACTGACCGCCCGCCCCAGAGACCATTGAACCACACCAGGTTGTCGAGGGGCCCCTCACCCCCTTCCAACCCCTCCACTCCACCCGCGTCTTTTCCCTGGGAGCTTCCTTCAGTGTCCAGTGGTTTTTTCGAGAGAGCTCATCCTCATCCTCACTCTCACTGTTCCAACTCCCGCCTCTTTTTGCTCTTCCCATTCTCATCCTCCCATCGCAATTCCTCTTCTCTTGCCCCATCTCTCCGTCATAATCTCAGGCTCTCGCTTCTTTGTCGCAGAGCTCTTCTCCAAATCCTCAATTTCAACTTCATTGTCGCAGCCCGCTTGAGCTCGTGTGCAGTGGTGAGTTCTCATCTGCCTTTCCCCGCCGACCCTCGTGAACTGTCGATATCGAGCCGCAATCAGTCGCAATAGCTATTACTTCACTGAAGAATTGAGTGTTGCGCCCGTATATCTTGTCGTAGTACCAATTCCTGGGGTCCTGGTAGCTCTGGTTATGGTTTCAGCTCCCTCAAGTTGAACGGCTCGACTCGATTGCACACTCGCAAGATAACACTGGTCATCAGTCAAACAGCTGCTAATCAGATCTCTCCGATCTAGAATTGAACAAAAAGGAATAAGCCGACACTTGCCAGCTCATTCCAATCTCACCTTTTCCCGTTACTTCTTACCCAATCCTCATAATTCAAAATGTCCGCCAAGTCGATTCTCGAGGCCGACGGCAAGGCCATCCTCAACTACCACCTCACTCGCGCACCTGTCATCAAGGCGAGCCCTCTCCCTGCGCCTTCAACTCACAACCCTCCTAGCAGACTCGCCTCTCTGCACTTCCCTGAGGATGCCAACGTTGAGGACATCCTGAACCAGGCTGAGGTCACCTACCCTTGGCTCCTCCAGCCCAACGCCAAGTTCGTTGCCAAGCCCGATCAACTCATCAAGCGACGAGGAAAGAGTGGTCTTTTGGCCCTGAACAAGACCTGGCCCGAGGCCAAGGCTTGGGTTGCTGAGCGAGCCGGTAAGGAGCAAAAGGTTGAGCACACCACTGGTGTTTTGAGGCAATTCCTCGTCGAGCCTTTCGTTCCTCATCCTCAAGACACTGAGTACTACATCAACATCAACTCAGTCCGTGATGTAAGTCGAAATCTTTGTTTTCCGCATATCTTGGTTGTGTTGGAAGGGTCGGTGTTCAAGGGCTTCTGGGGTATACACCTCAGAAGACAAGAGGAGGAAATTTGTCAAGAGAAGAAAGGGGTCTGCGGCAACTTGTACTCGCGATTTAGCGTTGCAAAAGTCGACCCGATGGATTTTGTGGGCTCGTTCATGCGTATGCCGGCAATCGTTATTTGAACCGAGACGGGCGAACGGATGCCACGATAAGAAAATGCTCGGGACCAGCCCCTGGCCATTTCGGACCCTTCCGCACCAAGCCACACATACTACCGGTTCACCCGCCGGTCTATCCCTAACTACCGAAGTGCTTCAGTTTACTAACACCTTCATCTATAGGGCGACTGGATCCTCTTCACCCACGAGGGTGGTGTTGATGTCGGTGATGTTGATGCCAAGGCTGAGAAGCTCTTGATCCCCGTCGACCTCGCTGAGTACCCTTCCAACGAGGAGATCGCTGCTACTCTCCTCAAGAAGGTCCCCGAGGGTGTTCACAACGTCCTTGTTGACTTCATCACCCGCCTCTATGCCGTCTACGTCGACTGCCAGTTCACCTACCTTGAGATCAACCCTCTTGTGGTCATCCCCAACGAGGACAAGACCTCTGCTGCTGTCCACTTCCTCGATCTTGCTGCCAAGCTTGACCAGACTGCTGACTTCGAATGCGGTGTCAAGTGGGCTATTGCCCGATCTCCCGCTGCGCTTGGTCTGACCAACATCGCCCCTTCTGCGGACGGCAAGGTCAGCATCGATGCTGGCCCTCCTATGGAGTTCCCTGCCCCCTTCGGCCGTGAGCTGACCAAGGAGGAGGCTTACATCGCTGACCTCGATGCCAAGACTGGTGCTTCCCTGAAGCTTACCGTCCTGAACTCCAAGGGCCGTATCTGGACTCTGGTTGCCGGTGGTGGTGCTTCCGTCGTCTACGCCGATGCCATTGCCTCTGCTGGCTTCGCCGACGAGCTTGCCAACTATGGTGAGTACTCTGGTGCTCCCACCGAGTCCCAGACCTACCACTACGCCCGAACCGTCCTCGACCTTCTGCTCCGCGCTCCCGAGTCCGAGGAGGGCAAGGTCCTCTTCATCGGTGGTGGCATTGCCAACTTCACCAACGTCGCCAGCACCTTCAAGGGTGTCATCCGAGCGCTGCGAGACTTTGCCCCTAGACTGGTCGAGCACAAGGTTGCTATCTGGGTGCGACGTGCTGGTCCCAACTACCAGGAGGGTCTCAAGAACATGAAGGCTGCCACTCAAGAGCTCGGCCTCAACGCCAAGATCTTTGGCCCTGAGATGCACGTCTCTGGTATTGTGCCTTTGGCTCTCGTTCCCGGCAAGTGGGAGGAGAGCAAGGCTCAGGAGTTCCAGGGTTAAGGGGATGAATCTTTGCCAGGGGCTTGGTAATGGTATAAAGGGATGATGCGGGTATAAAATGACATGCCTGTAGTGAACGACTATTTGTACTGCAAGATAGACAAACGGGAAAGAGGTGGTGAGACGCAATTCTTTTGGCTTGGGGCCGATGACGGTCGAACAAGCTGTGTATGGCAGTATTTGATGACGGAAAGAAAGCTAATAGATCTGATGACATTTATGCATTTAATGATTTCCTGAGTGAAGCGTTTGTCTATTGAACTTGTTGGCTGACGTTTGATGTTTACGAATGGAATACATACCATTGTGTGTTGTGCGTTTGCTGCATATAGTAGCTCTAGTTAAGACTAAACTTAGATGATGGAATAAAGGCATCTAAGGTATCCTAATAGCATTTGCCGAATTTATTCAGATACCAATCATCTTTAGGTTTAGCAAGATCCTGATATTAGCTCCTAATATATGATGAAGTAGCAAGATTAGCTAAATGTTTGCTCTGATAAGTCATCTGTTTTTCTTTTGAACCGTATACTGGATATACAGTCCTTTCTCATCAGATCAGATTAGAGTAACCATCCACAGCCACCATAATATGATGGAAGCCATTAGTTCTTGTACTACACAACTATGCAGTTAAGTCCCTTTTCGGATTCATAATACCCTATACGGTCAAACTCGTTCATCAAGCTTCTCACATCGCCATGTCCACTCCTGTATGCCCAGACTTGTCTCCTTCCCTTTCCAGCATCATGTTTCCATCTTGAACTAAACTTGCTTATTCTGCGTAACTTAGTTAAGTCATACATAGCTGAAGCCATCCAAATGTAGCCTCTACTATCAGTCCTGCAGCTAAGTCCAAGAATAGGAGTCAAACACCAATCATCATTCTTGGCAGGCAAACGCAGCAAGCACCCGATAGTTGTGATATGCCATTTCCTTACCTATTCAAACCGGCAGTAGATGGCCATAGTCCGGAGGTGTAAGCGGGAGTCATCAGCCTGCCGAACTTCAGACGCCGAGACTCCTAACGTATCTTTGTTGACGCAATTCAGGGGCCTTGGCAGCATAAAATGCACGACAAGGGAAGGACAATACCTCGTATTTTGACCAAGTGATTAACAAGCTGTGAGGCAAGCGGGTCTGCATGAATAAACGAAAACCTGTTGACCGTTGCTCTTCTTTTCAACCTTCAAACACAACTGACATTTGCCTTCGTTACAATTCGCATACAAACCAAGCCCTGAAAGGCCTCCTCTGAAGCTCTCGTTCTCAAAGTGAAGGCCTCTCTCTCTCGCCGTACTGCTCGTCCAGGTGTTCGTCACGTTTATGGAACGTTCATATCACCTTTGGACTTGCATCAGCAAGGTCCTTGCCTCCCTCCTACTTCACCTCACATATTCTGATCCTCTAAACCATTGTACGTTCCTCTGACCCTCGCTGTCATCATCAACTAACTTGACTCTTAGTCAAACGCTCGTCCAAAGACTGTCAGACGAGATCTTCAGTATGCCAGGGTACAATGACTACGATGACGATAACTACTACCACAGCAGTGGTTGTTGCATTGGGTGCTGCCGCGCTGGTGATTTTGGCACTCATGATGGTTGTGGTCCCTGCGACCGTCGACGTTCATTCAAACCCGACTGTGATTGCACTACCTATTCCGGCTGGAGTCTCGGCCACTACTACCCGGAAAAGATCGAAGCCTCTTCTGCCGTGGCTGACAAACCGAAGTCGCCCGTGAAACTGAGCGGCAGTAACAAGAAGGAAAAGGCCTCTGAGAAGGTCTTCGAGCAGGTCAACAAGTCCGACGAGACCAGCAAGGTCTCCAAGAACCTCAAGGCAGATAAGACCTCTAAGTCTTCCAAGACTTCTTCCAACGCTGAGAAGCAGTGACTTCGTCAGTATAATGATAGGCAGCTGGCCACCTCAATCGACGAAACAGTGAAAAATACTCATAACTCAATGATAAACATTGTATTGAAGAATCTAAACGTGTCGTAACTCCTCTTAAGCACCAAATTTTGCAAATCGTGCCTTCTCTCCCCTACATCTGTACGCCTGTTCTGGACAGGTCGTTTACAGCGCAAACACCATGGCGGCCAGGGGTAGAGCCATGACCCAAACCAAGGGCCGACTGAGAACAGCGGCGTCCCCCTCATCGTCAGCATCACTGCCGTTGGAATTTGTGTTGTTGTCGGCGTTGGTACTATTGGCATCATTGGTGGTCTCACTGCCAGTGTCCGCGTCGTTGCTACCAGACGCATTGGACTCGTCATCCTCGAGAGGAACCACCCTGAGATTGTCGAGCGCACTGCCGTCGGCGTTATTGACAGCAAGCTGGACGTTCCAGTCCGAGATCTCGACGATCCTTCCGCTCGGCTTGTTTTGGATACCATTGTCGATCAACCTTTGAGCGCCGGGAGGGACAGCAGGAAGGGTAAAGTTGTTGTCGAAGCCACTATCCTCGATAATGCTAGACCTGCAGGTAGGAGGTCTGGTGGAACTATTGCTAGCAGACTGGGCCTGGACGCCTTCCCAGTCGATCTTAGCAAACTGGTTCCTGAGACGGTTGAAGTCGCCAAGAATACGAAGATTGCCATCCTCTATCTTGACAAGACCGTAGTTGTTGGCTTCTTCAGTGTACTCGTAAACGACACCTCCAGAGAATACACCGGTCATCTGATCGCTGTACATGGCTTGGGTCTCGTTCCAGTAACGGGGCGTGGGTTCGTTGCAGCCATATTCACTAAAGAAGACAGGAACAGAAGTCGAACTCAGTCCTTCCACGAGGTCGTCGTAGGAAGAACTCTCAAAAGTAGCTTCGGCACCACACCACGAGTACGAGTTAAGGGCGAAGAGATCCGCGCGGCTCATGTCATCATCTTCATCCTCGATAGAGCACTGTAGGTAATTCCAGGTGTCCCACAGGACTTCACGGACGTCGGCGGCAGAATAGCCAACAGGGATCTGACGGTCCAGGTTGTTCCTGATGTAGTTCTTCAGATCGCGAGTGACGGCACGGATGTACTGAGGAGCAAACTCAGCAGTGGCCTGGTTGTTGATGACCTCGTTGGCAGAGAAGAAAAGAAGAGTGTTGGGATAGTTGCCAAAGGCCTCGGTAATGGCAAAGGTGCGGTTGAGATACTCCGCGTAGTAGCTCTCCCAGGGCCTCTCGGAGTGGATGGCCTCACCGGGCAGAGGAGAGTTGACATCAATCATCATGTACATGCCGGCCTGTCAGTAACATGTCAGTCTGTATCCTTGATGACGTTTTGTAAGACAACGACTTACAGCATTGAAAATACTAGCACACTCATCATGGTTGATGTTAGGATCGAGGTTGTAGACGCGAATAGCGTTGATACCCAGAATCTGCATCAGAGCAGCATCTCGCATGCATTCATCCTTGTGGCTCAGGGGGTCCCTTCCAGTAGAAGGGTCGTAGCCGGCACTGCCACCAGGCTGGTAGGCCATTCCGACGATCTGGAACTTGTTGCCAGTTTCGGGGTTGATGAAGTCGGTTCCTCGGATTTCCAGGGGAGGCACGGCACCAACAACCGCGGCCCCAAGGGCCATGAGGGCGGCGTTGATCTATAGCAGACGCATGTAAGTAGGTGGTGTAACAAAAGAGCAGTACGCCATGCATTCTGGCGTGCTGTGGGTAGACTTACAAGCATGGTGGTCAGTCTACTGTATCTTTCGGCGATGAAGTGATCCAAAGTCGTGATAAGACTGTAATAAAGACGCTTGTTGACTTGGGAAACGAGGTACGCGTGGCTCAGCTCACACCGGAAAATACGGGAAGATGCTTGGCGATGGTGGTGAGGAAGATGATCAAGGTAAACAGCAAGACGCGAAATGAACAAGTCGCAATCGGAAAGAGATAAGCAGCGAAGGGCGGACCGCAACTCCAGGTGAATTGGGCAGGAAAGAAAGAACGTATAGAGTTGAAAGAAGGAGCAAGATGCAGAGGGGAGGGTCAAGATAAAGAAGGTAGGTAGCACGGGCAGCAGTGATGGTGGTGGTCAGTGAGCGACTGCCAGTGCTGTGGAGTTATGGGCAAACAACAACAATGATTAACCAAGTTAGACGAGAACAGCGATGGGGATCGAGACAGGTGCAATGTTAATTATATAGTCTCCTCCAGTGCAACGGATGAGACAAGCTCAAATAAGGAAGAATACCGATGCCAAGCACGGAAAGGGGAGTGGTGCGGTGTATTCATTCATTCATCTATCAACGATACAGACTGTAGCCCGGCTGTTTTCAGTCTATTACACTCACTATCGGGCAAATGGGCCACGGTATTTAGACATTAGCATGAATAAACCAAGTTCCGGCCCAAGCCAAGCATCAAGCCAAGAAGTGTAGTCCAGTTCTAGCATCGCATATATGTCAAAGTGTCGTATTTTATATGGAGTATGAGTTGCCTACGTTTACCTGAGTACCTTATCTACCAGTGAGTGAAAAGCCAGTGACCAAGCAAGCAGACAATACTTTGCTCGTCTTTCTCTCTCCCAAATCTTTTCACTCAATCATTCCATTCTTCTTCTTCTTACCCAAACAAGCAACTACACAGTCCTACAGAATTGCAGTACCATTGGGCTGTCATGGGGTTCCTTGTCCTGGTCGTTACCGGGGTTGTTGACGGACTTGGCAGAGGTTCGCTTTACCGTTTGCAGCTTAGATTCGGTCGCCTCGGAGGATGGGAATGGGTTTCAAGGACGGCTTTGACGGAATAGATGAGTGGATAGGGAGAGTGTTTGAGACTGAGACGGATATGAAAGTGAAAAGGTCAATGGTAATTGGCGAATCTCTTGCCTGTCAAGGAAAGCCACTTGAAGATTTGATCAACCACTCACTGCTGTTGAATGACAAATCGCCGTTAAAGGGTTCCTGGTCCCACCACGTTTTGGATAAACGCTTGTGCTCATCTTATCTGTCATTCATCAACATCCTTGCGAGATATGGCCACGCAATCTCAAGTTCCAAAAGCTTAAAATTACTGGCAGCTTCCATCAAATCTTTACAAAGCACACGTGCTATGCTATCGTGGCTACGTACGTACTTCTTTCTTGGCACCAATAACGCCATATGTCGGTGAGGCACGAGACAATCTTTAAACGATATTTGCGTTTCTATAATCCGGTTGACATTAGCCTATGGCGAGACGTTGGTTTGATCGGCATTGCCTAATTTCCTATCTTTCTGTCTGTGTCTGTCTGTCTGTCTGTCTGTCTGTCTGTCTGTCTGTCTGTCTGTCTGTCTGTCTGTCTGTTTGTTTGCAGTAGCAACATGGTCCGAGACGGTCTGCCTTATATTATCAATAACACCGAAGTGTTGGTTCTTGAGATAAAACAGTACCTCGATCTCACTATGTCATCGTTGGTTTGTAAATAGCCAATGGCATAATAGCAAGGGTCTCCTGAACCGCAAGGTATAGGAGATAGACAATCACCTCAGTGGACTGTCTCATGTCAAGTCGCACCTGATTAGGTGTGATGCTTCAGAGGGCTTGTACATCATTGATCAAATCCTCCCTGATACTCCCAATGTGCGATGGTTGTTCCACGCTGTACTACTGTCACGTCGCATATAGTCGCGATGTCTCAGTCGAGAGATCTACAAGAACCTTGGTGCTTTGAGCAATATCAGGCGCCTATCCGTGCATACTATGCACATACTCATGGTGTTTTCTTAAGCCACGTTGACCAACAGCCCACCTGTCACCTCAAATGAGCACGGTCTGTCTATGTCCCCACGCTATGGAAGCTACCCCGTAACGATCTTGACAAGTGCCGTGTGATGTACGGGGTATTAATCTGAAACTTGTAAATGAAACGAGCTGGCAGGGACCGCTTCATGCTCCTCTCATCGTGGTTATCTTTATATGAAGCAGACCATTGTGCTTCATACGGAACACTTACACAACCCTTGTTTGACGGTGCTTTACATTTATCTTGAACCGGATGCCATGTTAAATTGGCTGAATGGAGCCAACTCTACGAAAACATTTACTCGAAATTGGCTATTTGCAAGAAAGGATCTTCATGAGTTGTGTGCACGTAATGAGGTACACTCTTGACTTTCAACATATCTTCGTTCATGAGTGACGGACTACAGAATCATTAATAACCACAGAATGAAAGAAACCACACAAGTCACAAATGAAGGAAGTAGGCAAGTAACCAGAAATATCCATCTCTCATGTAGAATGAATGCCAACAACCAACCACTGGTGAGGTAGACAGGTGACCATGACGTCCTGCTTTGGGTCACCCTGTATACCTAAACACCAAATCTTGGGCACGTATTGTCAAGCTCTCTTCTGCTCCAAGCACCCTCGATCATAGTCCCCCC
>JAJJWN010000360.1:0-58659 GCA_021655885.1 Fusarium abutilonis
GGCTTCAGCAGGGCAGCCCTACAGCCAAGTTACATTGTCCATGTACCTGCAGGGATAGGGATACAGTAATAGCGAGTTTAGATCCAATGAACCTAACCTAGAGAATAAACTCTTAACAGCTGATGTTGTATTCTTGAGAGTTCAAAAGAAAAGTATCGTACATACAGTGTGTGATGGTAAATACTACTAAATTTCTTTACTGGATTATCCTCTATAGGTAGGTAACGAATAAATCATCAAACGGGTATACATGTATGTATGAAACATGTCATCTATAAATTAGCACAGCCACGCGCGTCGCTTCTTGCCGGGCTATTAGCGGCAACCATCACCAATAGGTAAGCGGCCGACTTGATTGCTTGATAAGTTGATGAATATGAATAGATATCGAACTCTGTAATAGATTTATAACCAATATCGGATGGTGTGAAATCTGCAAATGTTATAATCTAACTCGTATTCGTATCTCAGGGATAAAATTGTGTATACTACATCGACTTCCAATTGAGTACGACAGCTAGACAGTTTCCTACTGTAGCTATGCGAGAGTACTGAAACCATTTCAGTCGTCTACAATGATAGTATTATTGATAGACCTCTCAATAACTCTAAACTCGCCTAGAGGGGCTCGTCTTCGCATATCTCGCTTTCAATGTGGTAACGTCGCCTCCTGATGGATGCATGTCGCTGACCGGTAGTCTTTTGACCCGTCTGACACCCCATATCGACCATTCACAACCACCTTCTCTCATCAAGAATAGCCCACTACGGGTTGCTCATTACCGAGGTGTCTTTTCAAGTAATAATACTCTCCGCAGTAGCCATCCCGGCAACGGGTCGCTCCTTTAGTATCCCTCCTAGTTACGCTATTTCCTGTCAACGTCTACACCCACAATCCGCAAGATCCCCAAATCGCTGTACGCAAGGCAATACCGCGTTGGCGCCCAAGCAACTACAGGGCAGGCACCGGCAGTCTTGAATGTGTGCACATGCTCTCCTGTCTCGACATGGGATATCTCTAGTCCAGATCCTAAAAGACATGCTTGTCAGTGAGAGCCGCAACTTATAAGATAATGATCCTACCTTCATCACTGCCGCCCACAACGAAACTTCCATCAAACGTAAAACCTAGAAATTGAGTAGTCAGAATGCCGATCCCAAGTTATAACCGGAAAGCGATAAACATACTGAGGCTCTTAACCGGCCCAACCATTCTTGTGATTGTCCTCTGACAGATCCAATCTGTCGTATCCCACAACGCAATGACGGAATCCGAGCCACCAGTTGCCAAATACCTTCCCGTCGGCTGCAGATCAGCCGTCAAGCACGAAGATGTATGACCGTTAAGCTCATATTCGCTCGACTCATCTCCATGATTGTTCTGCAACACAGGCTCAAAGCCCGGATACGACAAAACCCGGATACGCCCTTCTGCCGTAGTCACAAAGATTTTCTCACCGCTCCAGCAGAACGCAATCTGGTTGGTTTGCACCGACTGTTGATGGGTGCTGATGGGCGTTGGTTGAGTCGGTGACAAGACGTAGATGGTGTCCGACTTGTTGCCGACAAGGAGCGAATTTCCATCAGGTGCCCAAACGAGAGTGAAGGCATCTCCGAGACCTCTGACTTCGTTGAAGCAGGCCTTTGTCCGCACGTCCCAGAACTTGACTACGCCGTCGCTGCTCACGCTGCAGAGCTCTGCATCTTTGGTTGGATTAAAAGCGACCTTTTCGATAGACGCCGAGTGACCCTTTAGCTCTGTTGAAAATTTTACATGAGGCTTCTCAGGATTCCCTGTATCGGTCAGTTTGAGGCTGATAGTTAAACAGGTAGCTAGGCTTGGCCAACTCACAAACTCTCAAAGTTTTCTCTGATGATCCAGTTGCCACTAGAGTTCCGAGGGGATTCCACGCAATACATCGTAGGCTTCCATAAAGTATCAGCAAAAGAAGCCAAGGAACGCATACCGATTCCCAGGTCAGTGAGCACATACCTGTGAGGATTTGAGCCCCGCGAGTTATTGGGGTCATTGTACGGTTGGCTCCGGAGGTTACCAAAATAACTAGAAAACTTATCTTTAGATAGACTCTGCCTCGCCCGGAGAACTGGTGCCATGTCGTATGAGGGGTTGTTTCAACCACACTGACTGATTGCAAGGTGGATTCGTCTAGAGCTCTTGTGCACGGTTTGCGACCAGCGCGTTATCCTCTAGTGTATAGCGTATGAGTAAATAATATGCCGTTGCTAATTCACAGCGACTAACCCCCCCGGGAAATCAAACGCGGATATAGTACAAGAGTATGTAATCGTGATCAGGTCTGGGCTGTCTAAGAAGCTTGGTGAAGGATGCAGTTGAATGGTGATTGCTGTGCCAAAAGTGCAAGGCACTAAGTATGCATTTAATCGAGGTGGGTGCGGGTCACACATGCCATGAGCCTAAATAAGCCTGTGCTTGGGTGGGTCTGACGCGACAATGAGTGTAATGCTTGTATGACCCATGTGTGTATTCCCGTCTCCAACGGCAACCGTTTGGACATTGTGTGTAAACAATTAAACTTTGGTTTGACAGCAGGATGGTAGAGCCGCAATGCGTTTAAGCACACAATAGAGTGAATCAAAGCTATCGCGAAGGATGGAGTATTCGTAAATGTAAACTTCATTCCTGCTTCCCTGAGCTCTTCCGTCCATAATCCGGTCATGGTATATGTACAATTTTCTATCACAGGCCCCTTCCAAGACAACAGCCGAGATATATGACGACCACGTCGGCATCTCGTAGTCAAGTCAAGTCATGGAGGGCCCCTTGCCATACAGTCAAATAGATACCAAGCTCTGCTTGTATCCATAACCCTAAGGCCAATGTCGTACAGCTCCCATTACTCCCCGTCCAGTGCCCCGTGAATAGGCCGTCTACACAGCCCAACTCCAACCAGCCGAACCAAGCCGTTGCCTTCCTTCGCCAGTGACTCCATGCGCCATGTATGAAGACGAAAAAAAAGCATGCTTCGAAAATGTGCAATAACCAGACAATCGCAAAAAAAAAAAAAAAAAAGTGCATATACTGTCCATATGTCAGACAGTGAGAAGATGAATCCAGACCAATGCGGCAAGTGCTTTTTAGAGCTTTCTCGCCCCAGTATCAACAGATATGTGGTATCATGATGGCCCGAAAGCGTGACCAAAACGGTGTTGGTGGTCTATTAACGTCATGAAGCGGCGGTGCAATTCAATCCAACCGCGCGTGCCGAGTATCCTGTGTTTCAGGGTATCGAATGAGAGATGCCATAAAGGCGGTGAGGTGCCGATGACGTTTATGATATTTGGTCAAGAGCCAGCTCAATATCGGTGATGCCAAAGAGAACAGCGTTCTTCTTGGCCCATTGGCGAGCGAGGATAGAGGCTACATCCCTTGTCAGTTGGATGATTCATATCAAGTCTAGTAGAACAACGTACCCTTCAAGAACTTCTTGCTAGCATACTTCTTGAAGAAGGCCTCATGCACGACGGGGCGGGCGAGGTAGTCGACCATGAGGTGAACGACAGGCTCAATCTCATCCTCAGTGTAACCCGCATAGTATGAGAGTGTCTCGTCCTAGACAAGGGTTAGTGAATGTTATATTGTGAGTTTGTCTTTGTTTACATACCCATTCACCGCGGTCGAGCATCAGTCGCGCCAGGTACATGGCGCCGGCGGCGACATGGCTAGGACGGTAGGCCATGAATCGGTGGTCTAGGAGGCTGATCTCCATCAAGTACTTGCCGATGGTACGAGACTGAATGTCATAGTTGTCTGCCTTCGAGACACGGCGGAGGAAGTTCATAGGGTTGGGGTAACTGAGGTCGTAGTTGAGAGTGCTTAGGACAAATCGCTCAGCACTGAGAATCTCAGCCTCACTGAAGCCATCATCGGCGATACGCTTAAAGTTTTCGACGTGAGGGGAAAGAACCTCCTCATACTTGGAAGCGATGAACATGGCGGTGATGCCGACGAGCTGTAGACGGTCAAGCTGGACAACCTTTTCAGACAAAAAGCGGTCAATAACGTTGACGGCCAGGAAGAGGGTTTCGGGGAGCAGGTGGAATCGAGTGTGAACCTCGATGAGCCAATCGACCAAGATACCACGCGTCTTCCATTCGAGGTCGTCCTGATGGGCCATGTACTGAGGGTTGGGGATTGACTTGCACTCAAGATCGCGGAGGTATTCGAAGATCTCGTTGGCGTACTCGGCAACCATGAGCGGGTCGTCGTGATCCTCCTTGTCGAGATCCTTGACATTGGGAGGGTAACGGTCTTGAACCTCGGGCTCCTCTTGCGAGGCCACAGGCTTGACAACCTCAGCCTCGGCAGGTGTCTCTGACCGCTCACGATCCTCAGGGATCAAGTGCTGCTTCTTGGATGGGTGTTCATTCTCGTCGACAGGGGCTTTTAGCTTGGTGTTGGCAGCGTCTGTGAGAACCTTTCGCTTGTTGATGGCAGATGCGGATAAAGTCTTGGAGTTGGTGGGCTTGGAGCCGGGAGCAGGTCTTGTAGTTCGTGCTGTCTTCTTTTCAATACCTGTGGGTTGAGCAGCTTTGGAGACAAGACCCTTCTTCTTTCCAGCAACGCCGTCAGCCTTTCCGACATTGCTGACATCGCCCAATGCAGCACGTTTCCGCGTGGCAGCAGCACCAGTGCCGTTGATCGTGGACTTCTTTGTTTGCAAGACAGGCTTGGAAGGCATTGAAAGCTCGTCGACCTTGAGAGCGGCAGCTTGGGCTCGTGTAAGACGCGTCGTGCCACTGTTCTCGTCATTCTCGTTGCCGGCGGGGCGCGTACGAGCAGTTCGGCTCGCCTGGGATATGTTAGAACTGTCAAATGGACAGGAGACGCAAGCCTCTAGGTCGCGTCAGGGCAACTCACTTGAGGCATCTTGGTTGTGTAGTGGTTGTTGATGGATTTGATATTTACAAGGGGCTAGTGCTAGAACAGATGAGTTAGTCGACGCGTCGAATAGGAAACTTGAGAGAAAAGATGGCTAAGATTGAACAAGAGATAGAAAAACAGGCGTCTAGTTGCTGAGACAATCGGATCAGAAGAGGAATTCGGCTACTAACCTCTGGGTCAAGCTTGAGGAGTGACCGACGAAACACTGCGAAAGGAATGTTGTGAGTCAAGATATATCGTGAGGACTAATGCAAGATGTTAGATGAGGGTGACCCAGCCCAAATGAGACGAACGTCAGAGGAAGTAAACAAGATGTAGAAGGACAAGAGCAACGGGGAGCATCGGGTGGAAACGACGATGTTTATGTTGAAGAGCAGTATTATGGTTGTGAGGATGGAAGTGTTTTGACGAGCGGGTAAGGAAGATGGGTTGTGGAGGTCCACTGAAGTGGGTACGTACCCCTACGCGGCTAGACGAGTCGCGTTGCTCTAGGTACGTCAGGTTTCCAAGCGTGAATGTCCCACACTAGGGCAAAGGATTGGATATCGAGATGAGGAGGGGGATACGATGTCACGGGTTTTCCCAAAGATGTATCGAAACGCGCGACGAGTTGAAAGCTGCGGCAATAGTTGAGTTGAATTGCGGTGCGGATGAAAAAATCGAATAAGGCTGGATAATGCAGCAGGAAGCGGGTAGGATGCAGTGCAGGCCGTTGGAAAAAAGGAAGCAGAAGATGAATGAATAACCTTAACTGGAGGCAAAGTACGAACAAGGATGATCGTTATAGAGACCCAGAGGGAGATGTACAGCACAGTACAATAGAATGAGCAGCAGAAGAAGAGAGAGAGGTCGATTGCTTGATGGTAGACAGGACTTTACATATGGAGGGGCGGCCTTGGATGAGATCAGTCCAAACGCGCCTGCATCCAGGTCAAATCGCGAAAGCCACTGGCAATCTTGGAAAAGCTACGTACCTACGTACCACTTCCGGCTGAAAGCCAATGTTTTCGGCTCTTTGTGGGACTACCGCCGTGGCAACCGCGGGACAACCGCTCTTACATCAACTGTTATTGGCCCAACCTCTTCGCGGCGCGCAACGGCACGGAGCATGGGCCATGTGGCAGTTTCGTGAGGGCGTCGGCTGCTATTGTGGCGGTGCGTGTTTCAATTGAGGCTCAACTCGATTGTCTTCGGCACAAAGTTGTTCATTATCCGAGGAAATTTCGACGTCTAGAATATGGCGGTTCGACGACACCAACTGTACGATTGGAGAGCGTCTGTGAGTTTGCGACGGTCCTAAATTCCCTAATTCGTATTTCATTGTTATTCTGGGTATTCTGGGTATTCCAGCAAGAATTCTGCCCGTCAACACCCAAATATTGTTTTGCGAACGATCCATTGTCGAAAGTGGTCCCTCTTCCCCTCGTGTCAATATCGAACTATCCGCACAGCTCACGATCCGCCATCGATGAAGGTCTGTTGCTGGTTTTGACAATTTCCGAATCAACTGAGACCGAAAATGCTTCAGACTGGTCTCCAATTCGCGGCAGCGAGGCAAAGCGCTCTTCGTCTTGCGCTGAACCGATCCCTGCCCCGAACCTATGCGACCATCAGGCGATCGAATGAAACTACATCCAGTGCCAGCGATGTAACCGAGAGACCTACCGGCCAGTCTGCTATTCTACGAACCTATAAGCCCAGAACGCCCGGTGTGAGACATCTTAAGCGGCCGATCAACGATCATCTCTGGAAAGGACGACCTTTTCTTCCATTGACGTTTCCTAAGAAGGGTCAAGCCAAGGGTGGCCGAAATGTGTCTGGTAGAATCACTGTGCGACACCGAGGTGGTGGTGCAAAGAGGAGGATAAGAACTGTTGATTTCGTTCGTAATCGACCCGGAGCTCACTTGGTGGAGCGTATTGAATATGACCCCGGGCGAAGCGCGCATATTGCTTTTGTTACCGAACAAGCTACTGGACGTCACACCTACATTCTTGCAGCGGAAGGCTTGAGGTCTGGAGATGTCGTCCACAGCTACCGTGCTGGTATTCCCCAGGATCTTCTCGACAGCATGGGCGGTATCATCGATCCCGGTATTCTTGCTGCCAAGACTGCCTTCCGTGGCAACTGTCTGCCCATGCACATGATTCCCGTCGGCACCACGGTGTTTGCTGTAGGCTCTGCCGCCAAACGCGGAGCTGTTTTCTGCCGCAGTGCCGGAACTTCAGCTGTAGTTGTCAACAAGAACGAGGAGACAAAGGATGATGGTACGAGGGTGATGACTGGCAAGTATGTCGAGGTTCGGCTACAGAGTGGGGAAGTGCGGCGAGTCAGCAAAGACGCCTGTGCGACTATTGGTGTTGCCAGCAACATCCACCATCACTACCGTCAACTGGGCAAGGCTGGACGAAGTCGATGGCTCAACATTCGACCTACAGTTCGTGGTGTTGCTATGAACAAGGGTAAGGGTTATATGCACCTCTTGGGGGAACAGTTGCTAATAGACACACAGTCGATCACCCTCACGGTGGTGGTAGAGGTAAATCCAAGGGTAATCGTCACCCTGTCTCCCCTTGGGGCGTACCTGTAAGGCTATCAATCTTCAATAAGACACGCGAAGCAGCGCTGACACATACATCCAGACCAAGAGCGGTTACAAGACTAGACGCAAGCACAACATCAACAAGTGGGTTGTGGTGCCTCGACCTCGCAACAACGGCAAGCGCCGAGACAAGGCCAACTGAGAAGGATGGGTTGAGGAAGAGCAAAAGCACATGCCGAGTTTGGAAGGGTTGAGCGCCAGTGCATTGTATATTACGACGCTGCATTGTACTATATGTGACATTATAGATGAGGGTGCGATAGGCGCCTTAATCAAAGAGCAGTGTGAGATCAACCTCCATCTCATTGTTTGATGTCATGGAATGTTATATTGCACGCGTAAGTTGAGCCTTGAAGCCAAGCTTGTTATAATTGAGTTGAGTCTGTGTGAATATTAATAACAAGGCCACGCGTAGACGACTGGACAGCCAATTTTAAGCATCGTATACCCAAAGTATAAGTCAATTTTAGCTCAAGAACCCGGAAGCCTCGACGAACCCCTGAGCAGAAGACAAAGGATTCTCAGTTTCACCCCGGACATGGTGTTTCAGCGGGCAGACAAAAGGCAAAGACTATTGTCAGGGGCACTCAATCTATAACAGAGAAAGCCGTCACCGGCTTATTGCCTCTGGCATGAATTGTCCGTTGACTTATAGCCCGGGTCTATTGACAAAGGAGCCAATAGCATATTTTAGAACCTGACACCCCTTTTATGTTTGGTCACTTTTCTATAATGTCCGTGCCAAGTATCCGTATATTCTTTTGATTTCAAGGCCTATCTATGGTAGTGGCGACGCCCGCTGACAAGGAGGGGCCAAGCCTCATAGATTTTTGCTTGCACAGCCTCACAAAGCCATGCTATGAGCCACGCAATCGATCTTTGATTTCCATTGTTCGGAGCCAAAGGCTAGTGGCTGATAAGGTCATACTGTAGAGAGCAGAGCTGTGAGAGAAGATCGTACTGGCAATTGTAGCGATAATACTCCGTCCAGAATAACCGGTGATCAATAATCATAGAGAATTGAAATTTGCCTTGCTTTTGATCCAGCTCTCAAGGAGTGAGTCGCTGACGTAGCCCTAGTGGATAGAAATTTAAGGTTAAATCTCACTAGCGGCTTTTGATTGGATGGGGAGGTTCTGTATGAAATGGATGAGCGTAGATCATGGCAAAGCCTGGTCATGGGGGTAACAACTTTCAAAGAAGGAAGATGATCAGAAAAAAGGGAGAAAATGTACACTTTGGCCGTACTATTAGGTAGTATGCATGAGTCTTAGTGATAGGTTGATTCCCATGGCTGTTTGAGTCTTGCTGTTGAGCTAGGGAGTGTGGTGTCAAACTGTCAAACACCCAGCTCAGATCTAAAGAAACTTTGAGACACCGGTGTAGTACATACATACATGGTAGATGTTGATTTATTGGTTAACAGAAGCCGGATAGACAGCTTGAGTTAATATCCTAGCACAATTTCTGATGAAATTCATATCTTCAACTGCCTTTTAAGCAGAGGGTAAAACTCAACGTTGGTACAACACATTGAACATACCTAGGTAGGTAAGTAGGTAGGTAGGTAAGCTGATGATACAGTTTCTTCCCAGTGCCGGGCTGTCAGCATTGACGCCGTAAAATAGGTGGAACCACGCGAGCAATTCCCAAATAAAGCTCCCTTGACGCCACCTAGATCAAGGCTCTCTTCATAGCCTCACTGGACCTCAGCAGTGCTGGTACTTGTGACATATGTATACATAGCCTTGGTCGCAACGGCCGCAGCCGCGCGCATGCTAAAACAAAAAATGAGGAAGATCATAAATAGTGAGGATCAATTTCAAGGGAGCCCGGGCCTCTTCCTTGTCATTCAGCGCTTCATAATACCCGAAACTCAAGCATGGTCCTCTAATCTTTGCCCCTGCCCAGGCCGCAGCTCGTCCTTGTAACTTACCTATCATTACCTAATGTAGGCGTACACGTAACCGCCAATTACCGAAAGAGAGGATGGCGCTGGAGATTTCCCGTCGGGGTCTGTAAGCCCCGTCCATTTCCTACAGGTACAGCCTCTATCTGAGAGTGAGAGTTAAGAAAAGGGTAATGCTCGCCCCTCGTTCGACGTTGATTTATTAAAGCGAGATACACGAGGAAAAACAAAACCAGGTAACGAGAGGCCACAACCCCCCCTGTGTACACCCTGTACTCGACCCCCAGACTTGTTGTCGCATGTATTAGGTACGGCACGGCACGGCACTTACTATACGGTACATAGGTACCTACTGCAGTATCCATTAGCAACTGTTGTTGCTACTCCTAGGTAGACTACTTCTACTACCTAAATTGGGTTGGTTGGTACCCCCCTCGACTCTACGGGCTCCTTCCAAGGTCCAGTGACGACAGCACCAACGCTCAAATAAACCTCTTCCCCCCGATTCGGCGCTCAATCTCCCTTCTTCGTCTCTCCCGATAGAACTACCTAATGCATTCTTATTACAAGATGGCAGACTCAGGTTTAGGATCGTTATCAAATGGCTTGAGAGGACGTCGCTTCCCTTGGCGACTTCTCTTGTCTTACATTTCTGACTGGCTTATTTGCTTCGTTTTTGTTGGCGTTGGAGGTTATCTCGATCGCGTCTCTCCTGCGAAGCGACCTTTTTCTCTTATTGACCCTAACATCTCGTATGAATAGCCTCAACCCTTCCTCTCCCTCTGTTTTATCTTCCTCCCAATGCTTACCATCTTCATAGCTATCCTTTCGCCGAACATGAACTCGTTCCCGCCTACCTACTCTTCATCCTCGCCATCGGCGTCCCCGTCGTCATCGTCGCCGTCATCTCCTTGATTTTCGTCCCCGGTCCGACTGTCCCTCCAGGAACCCCAAAGATGCTTATTTGGCAGCGCAAGTTCTGGGAGCTTCATGTCGGTATCCTTGGTCTTGTCCTCTCCCTAACCCTGTCCTGGTTCTTTACCAGTTCCATGAAGAACCTCTTCGGCAAACCTCGACCCGACCTTCTCAGCCGCTGCGATCCCGACATGGACAACGTTCAGAACTACATTGTCGGTGGCTTTGCATGGAACAACTTGACAGGTCAGCTCGTCAGCGCCGACATCTGCCGGCAGACAGACCAGTACAAGATCGACGACGGTTTCCGCTCCTATCCCAGCGGTCACTCCTCCTCCGCCGCTGGTGGCCTAATCTACGCATCGCTCTTTATGGCCAGCAAATTTGCAGTCACCATTCCATTTGTTATGCCTTCGGCCTCTGCAGTTGCTGGAGCTGCTAGCCACGCTGCTTTCCCTTCTCGTCTCCATACTGGCCCCGAAGTCGATCCCTACGAGCCTGCTCGCGCCCGCACATTCGACGGGTCTTTCGGTTCTTCTCATACAAAGGTCACGGGCGAGAATGGACAGCAAAACGCCAAGGTTCAGTCCCTGCGCCGCCAATCTGCCGCACCCCCAATCTATCTTCTTGCGCTTGGTCTTCTCCCATTTGGCCTCTCCATTTTCATCGCTGGTTCGCGCTGGCACGACCGCCGCCACCATGGCTTCGATATTCTTTTCGGCTACTTGATGGGTCTTATTGCCGCTATTTTTGCTTTCCGCTACTACCATCTACCCATCCGCGCTGGTGCAGGTTGGGCATGGGGTCCCAGAAGCGATGAGCGCGCCTTCTGGGCTGGAGTTGGGCGAACGGGCTATGCCGGTACAGATGAAGAGCTGGGCACGTATGCTCCTCGACGTGATGTTGGCGTCTCTGGAGACACATCGTACCCGCCCATGACGTCTGCCCTCAATCAGCGCAACGTGCGCCAGCCCCAGGGACAAGAGCCGCGTCCCAGCCAGAACTTCCAAGATGTGGAGCTGCAGCGCATGGACGACTCTGATCGCCTAGAGAACCGATATCCTGATAGCCGGTACCCCGACGACCGGTACGTTGAGAACCGCATCTGAGAAGCGCGGAGATATCCAGCATGAAGATGCAGTTTCCTCCAGCAAAGAGATACCAATGATAGTTTGTACGGGTGTAGTGTGATTGATCAAAGTTATGTGTACGGTATTTTCAGGTCAAGGAATGAATTCAACTTGGTAAAACATGGGTCGGCCTGGCTGTATATTTCTTTTTTCTTTGGTAATGGAAAGCGAACGGCTTTTGGGCAGATAGACCTCTTGTTTCTTTGGTATGACACGATACGAACAATGCAACGACCGACTATTATATCAGAGCCATGTTGGTGCATATGTGAAAGTAACTGTGCAGGGCAAATGTAAGATATATATCATACCTAGGCGATGAGAACACTTATCCCTTAACCATGTTTAATATGAAGGCTTTAGGATTCGCTGTCTAGTCAGGCTCACATCCACGACCAGTCATGATGATAAAAGAAAATATGCGCTTCTTATTGAACAGAATAATTCAAAAAAATACTACTTCGTACTCATTCGTGGTTTATACCAGTCCAGCCCAGCCCCCTCCGTGACTTGCCGCCGAACGCCAATCCAGAACCGAACCAACGATAACCACGTAAGCAACAGAATAAGACTCCTCCCAGAGGGCGTATGCTGGTCGAGCCGAGGGTCCTTGTCCCCTTCAACAAAATCGATGAGGTCCCAGAATGCGAGGACGGTCTCCATGGAAGATTTGTGCATGCTCCTTTTGCTCTCATGCCTAGCCAGCATCTAGGCTTTTGCTCCCCATAATTAGGGAGAACAAATCCTCTAGAGGCCTTCCACAACAGCCATGCGGCCATCTATGCCCTCAAACTCAAGCTCCTCATCGTCATCCTCTTCCTCGTCCTCCATCTCATCCCGGAAGCCAGTGTCAATCTCAAGCTTCCTCAGACGGCGGCGCATCTCATCGCGTTTGGCACTCTGCCAGCGAATCAGGGCGGCAGAGGCGTGTACCTTGAAGCCGTAGACGCGGGGGACGTAGCGGTCCAGGCTCTTTGTGGGGATGAGGGCGGGATACACCTGGAAGAGGATATTGTGGAACGAGGTGCCAAAGTATGCGCCATCGATGGCGGCGTGGCGCGACGACTTGGGGTTGTAAATGTCTTCGCAGCGCGCGCAGTAGAGCTTAACGGGCTTGAGGTTGGGCACATCAGAGAGGCCCATGGGGAGAAGAGGGTGAGAATGGCACATAACACGAGGACATTTTCCAAACTCGGCTTTCTTATACTTGTCGAGCTGTTGCTGTCTGTTAGTGGAGACTCAAAAGCCAAAAATGAGGGTGTGGGTACCATTTTTGTTAGACCTCTTGTTGTGACGATATAGCGGGCGTGGACGAGGCCGTAGAGGTGCCTCGCGGACTTTTCTATGGCCTCACGCATCTCGTCGTCGCACTCGAGATCAAAGACATCGGTGACCAGATCCAACGCATATTGGTAGTACTGGACTTCCGTGTTAAGGCCCGTCAAGTTGAATCTATCGGTAAGGTAGTCCTCGTCAATTTCGCAAAAGTACTCGTTGCCCCTTGATGAGATGAACTGTGCATACACACTTTGGTTAGCAGATGAAATCTCAGCAACAGAACACTCGCGCTATATGATTATTATGAACCCCGCCTTTCGCTGGTGATCAAGGTATCTGGTATCTATCACAGAATATCGTGATGGCGGGCATCGATATCAAATAAGAGCGCGTGGTCTCGGAGATGTCCTATGCACTCACCCAGTCTCGCCAGTAACTCGTATAGTCGCTATCCGACTCGCTGACATAGTCATCCATCATGCTAGGTGCGCAAAGAAGAGAGGGAGGAGGAGGCTATTGGCAAAGGCAGCTCAAGGACGAGTGACCATGTCCCTAGAGTCGAAGGCGCTATAGGGAGTTGTACGATTCGAGGTAGCTCGTCGAGCAATGCGCAGGTAATGAGACTTGGTAGGTATTTTAGTTTGGTGTATATCGTATAAATCGTATCGTATCGTATCGTATCGTGAGGTATTGTCTTCCCTGACTGGTCGTTGTGGTCTGGGCTTGAACTTGGACTTGATGGTGGGGTTGCAAAAGCCGTATGCGTCCCCGTCGTGCTTTGGATGGGGAATCACCCAGACGATAAGGTAACGTGACCTCGCATGGGTACGTATTATTTCAGCTTGAGCCTCACCTCAACACCATGAAATTATCACCAAGTAGGAAGAGGAAGACGCCCAAACAAACGTCAAGCTCTTTGTTCTTTTCGAAAAACACTCGATGAAATCAGACTCGTTTCTTTAAACATATATACGCTATGAACCAGTATGTATTTGGCGCTTAATGTTTCCTCCGTAGCTTTTACTTATCGTCCCTTATTAGGGAGTTTATAGATTGTTCCTCTATCTTCTTCAACGTCGCCTCGGACAGTAACTGTAGTTGCCCGTAATAGTAAGAGAGTTTTTCACAACGATATAACCAATACCTTCCCAAGTACCAATACCCCCATCCAATTCCCAATGAAACTCCTATGGCTGTGAAAATATGATCCCAACATGCACATCCCGAACCCATCTTCGCTTCTATGGAGCGCTAATTGTCGAAGCAACACTGCCTCTGTCGCTTCCAGATCGTCTATCTGACTCAGATGTGCCGTCCTCGTCACCGCTTGTTAAACCACTTCCTCCTCCGTTTGCTGCCTGCGATGTTGGAATCTGCAGCCGACTCCCTATACTATCCTGACTCGAATCTTGCTTGAGTACCACTTCTACCATCCTCATGGCCTCTTGTAATGTTTCACCCGTCTCATCCATTGCCGCCAGGAAACGCGCAAGTTCCTTGCATAGTTCCCAGTCGCCCTCTCGCATCGCACGAGATAGTAGCCGGACCGACTGCTCGGTCGAGGAACCTAGTTCATCCAATGTGTGCAATATAATGAGGTAGCCTCCCGCTGTCTTCAGCGATCCTCTCTGTAAAGACTCCTCAAAGAGTTCTTGCGCCTGTGGGAGATAAGCGAAGAGCGTCTTCCATTGCCGGACTTCAGTCTTGCGTGTGCATTGTAATACAATGTCAAGATACTCCTTAAATGAGGACAAGAGGGATAGTACGCGAGGTAGGACAGCGTCCTCAGGCTTCGGAGATGTGTCAACTTCCTCATCCAAGACACGATGTAGCAATATCTCAAGTCCGTGAGCAAAATATTCAAGTTCTTTATACTGCTGGGCCAAATTCGATGCTTCAACCGATCTACTTTGTCTAAGGTAGAAACGAAGCAAGTCGGGAAGAATGAGATGTGTCTGTTCATCATTAGATTGTTGAACTATCATTACACGGGAAAGAAACTTACTCTGATTGCGAAATGGAAATATGAAAAGTTCACATCGCGACGCTGGACCAGATCTGACTCAACTCCCAGCACAATCCCTTTTCCCAAAAGAACTGAAAGAGGATAGAAATCGACTGGGATAGACACTGGAGCTGGCGGCTCCTTACCATTGTCCCCTGCTGCATCTAGCACGTCGCTAATGTTCGGCCAGGCCTTGAGCTCCATTCCATCGAATACCCAGAGAGAATCTTTCAAGGCTGGCGGTCCGTTTTGCAAGGACGTATCCTCCAGCTGGCGGTTCGCATTTCGCATTGGCTGGTCCCGTACGCTGGCATGATATTCCACGTTTTGTGCAATGACACGCATGTCGTACTTTAGCTGGCCCTCTTCGTTCAACGACGGTCGCAGTAAGACGAGCTTCCCGTCCACAAGAAAGATAACCGAAGCAACAGCGACATCTTGAGAAGGGTCACCATCTGTTAGCTGCGTGTCTGGCAATATCCAACTCAAGCCTCGCACTCGGGCCGGAGATCGGACAATGCCATGGAACGCAATCTGGCCCACTTGAGTAAGCCTGACGGATCCGCCATGTGGCGTGAAAATAAAGTGGTATAGTAAGTTTTCATATGTGTAAACGAGAAGTGAATCCTCGCCAGAGATAGTGACGAGCACAACGGGAGCTGGGATCATCTGTGTATGTAGAATTTGGGACGAGTCAAGTGCCGTCTCACGAGAGAAGAGTCGCAGCTCAAATCTCCTATTGGCTTCAACAGCAGCGACGAGTATGTGCTGGTGCCAGCACATGCCACCTCTGACCTGGAATTCGTTTTCCATGGCCTCGTTAGCGAATGTTTTCCAGCGACCGCTGTTGACGCTATAATGAGCAAGTCCACGACGGCCTGCCACAGCAACGTAGCGGCCATCTGGGGAGATGACGGTTTGCCGTATTGGCCATTGATTCAGGAGATATGTGGGAGGGACCTTTGCTGTGTGCCAGAGAAAAGGCTCCGCCGATATACTGGTCAGGTCTGGAACATCGTAACCTCTATAGACCATCACACTTGAAGGGGTCTGTAGCACCGTCCGGAATACGTTTGCCTCGTTGTAACATCCAGTAACAGCATTCTTGGCCATCTCGAGAGACCATATTGCTTCATGCCGGCGTCCTATCATCAAAATCTCAGAACCACTCCCAACCCACGTAGCTCCAGCTATTCCAGATAGCCATTCCTCTCCGTTGGCTTGCGATGTTGTCTCCTCAGATCCGAAACTATGGCTTCCGAGCTTGCCGAACATGCTCCAGCTTGACCAGCCCTGTTGAAAGCCTGCAAATAAACAATAGCCATCAGGAGAATAGCTTAAACTGGTGAAGGGTCCCGATGAAGCCGTTGATACAGGGACCCGGTGAGTATGCGAATGAGGAATGTTACCAGCGTAGTCACGGACAGAATAAACCTGCACAGTACCATCACAACAACCCACGGCAATGAGCGAGAATCGTGCGTTAATGACAGCGGTAATGGCACGGTGATTTTCGCCCTGGGGTACATGGAAACAGTGACCTTTGAATAATCGTTTGGCATCTGCATCATCGGCTTGTGTGTTTTCTGCTCGGTGATTGTGACGCTGAACTGCATAGGCTCGTCCGCTGCTGGTAATCCAAGTCAAAAGGTTCATTGGGCGATCGTGTGTCATCTCAACGATAGTCACCTTCTTCTCGACCCATCCCATACGGCTGATTATCTCGGTTCTTGTCTGGGAACCGGTACTATCAGGGGTCCAACGGATGCATTGGACCGCAGCAGGTTTCCTCGTTGCTACCATAAGCTCATCATCGAGGGCAAGGGCACTCTCTATGCCGGCGTCGACCTTGATAACCATTCTAAAGCGAACACTCAGATCGCGAACCCCTGGCCCTTCACCAGCGCCCCATAGTATTTGGTCGGGGGGTAACCCCGTGAGGCCTCCGATGAGGCTCTGTCTCCGTCGCTGCACATTGTTATAGTTTGCAAAATGGGGTTTGTATACGCGCGATTCGGTATCAGTGGCTAATGAATAAGTAATGAGGTAGCCTTGATTGGTATGTATGACGAGAATGGCGGCGTCGGGTCTCAGCAAGAGGTCAACATTCTTGCCATATGTTTCCAAGGAGTAATCCGATCGAACGACTACGGCGAGAATAACAGCTGGCTGTTTTGGTCAGCATGGAGAGAAATTGTGCCAAACTTGGTAGGTCTTACTTTGGTCTGCCAGATTGTAATAGAAGTCGACGTAATGACAGCGAACAAGTTTCCAGAGCGCGAGACTCGTAGAGCTAATATAGGGTCCTTTATAGGAATACCGCCGGTCTCGGTGCCATCTGAAACTCGTGGAGATCGATTTGTCGTATAGTCGTCGTGCTCGACAGGTCTAATTGCTGGTGTTATTGGTGTCGGTAGTGGTGGAGAATCGAGGTCATCGTGGCCGTGACCGCGGGGCTGGGAACTCGAGGGACCAGGCGATGGCGTTAAACTAGACTCGGAAGGGCTCGTGAGGCCATCGTGGGAGACGACAAGCTTGAAGGCGGGAGCTCGACTACTGCTAGTAGCATGGATGCGTGGTGTTCCAATAGGCCAATACATTGCGGCAGCTTAGCTCTTCAGATAGCCGTAGCTGTAGCTATAGCTGTAGATGCGGGATGCTTTGAGAGCTCAGCGCTTCGACATGAAAGGTAACACTGCAGCAGAAGTTCAGCATGACTCTGCACGCTAGCGAGCTCGAGGAATGGCTTCCGGGGCCATTGACTTATGTTGATGTTTGGGTGAAGACGGTATGTTATAGTTGTCGTTGAGCTCGTCGAGATGCTGTCATGGCGAGCCTCGGTCCTCATTGGCTAACCCCCATGCTTACATAAGTTGCTCTGCACTTTCCATCATTCCCGGGGCACCCTTAGACAATTAACCACTCCTAACTTACTGACAGTTTAATATCATAAATAAGAGAGTAAAATATATTAAAATCATAAAAATAGAGAGATATACTATAAAGGGACTTTTATGTGCTCTTTTTATATGTTCAAGCTGTAGTAGTAAAGTAAGTTATCTTCCATGGTATTAAGAAGGGACGTCTAATATTATGGGTACCTCCTGGTCAATCTGGCTATGGTAGTGGGGCTGGCCCATACTTTTCTCCAACTGCCAAGGTACCTAGCTGCCTTAGGTACTTTAGGTAGTCCACACTGTACCTTAGGTGACGATCTCACATTCCTCTTTACAAGACATCATCAAAAGACAAACTTCTTGATTGACATACAGCTATTACCAAATTATCCAGATGTTAAACAATGCCTACAACTGTATGGCCGTCTCATATACCCGCCTTCGCCGTCTTCGAAGTACCTACTTCTAATTCAAAAGGAAACATGCGCCAGAGCCCATTTCTATCGATATCAAAAAACCACACCATTCTTGCATAAAGGAAACCCTTGGAACATATAAACGCCCAACAACTTTTGAATATGACTGTTCACTCTTCCCTCAAACTGAAACAACGCATAAAAGATTCCTTGGAAAATAGGGAACGGCATCCTCGAGAAGAAAGGATTCTTAAAACTCCGTGGATATGCACTGGCAACTGCTCTTCTTCACCATCCATACGGGCTTGTTCCTTGTCCTTTGAGGGAGATAACCATGGCTTTGTACGACCTCCTAAATGAGGCTGTGCTCCGGCAAAATCACTAATTTGGCGGAGTTTCAATGACACGCAATTATCGGCGTCTGGCCACTAGGCTGCGTCCTGTTCAAAGGCAGTTTGAGTCGAGGAATCTCCTTTTCTTCCAAATGCGGCCGGGGCTCCGGTTTTGGCCCAGAGAACGATATCCGGAATTAAACTTGGATCACGTATAAGGCCGGAAGAGAGTGTCAGCACCGAATCCTCACTACACGAATGCTCCGAGTAATGTGATTTAGGTCCTGGCATATACTTGAAATTCAGCGAGCCAATATCGGGGAGGAAATCCGGATAGCTTGTGGAGGAAGCCACTTCCAAGGATCGTTTTGCGCTTGGTTTGCAGAAAGTGTCTCGCGTTTCAGCATTTGAAGATAGAAGTTTACCTTCTTCCCCAGCAATAGTTTCAGACTGCTGCCTTCTTCTGGGTTCACCCGGCATAATCATAGCCACTACGGATGAGACCACTGCCATTATTAAAGCATAATCTCGGAGTCCGGTTATGAGCTCGGCCATGGGCGTTGGAGATTCAGTCAGACAATGGAATCGGGAAAAGATGCAGCCGAGAGCTACAACAATGGCAAAACGACCGAGACGGGCTCTGCAAAGACTCATGTCAGCATCTGGCTCCTATCTCAGTACATGGAGCATACTCTTGGAAAGAAGACGCGTGCACAAGGATAGAGGTGATCCCGGACACGGCCAACAACAAGATGATACTGGATAGTGTCAGCTTCGAAGGGGGTATGAAGTGCTTGTGTACTTACACAACATCAAGGTGAGTGTGCCGAGGTAGCCTCAAAGCAACCCCGGCACCAAGCAGCGTCCCCGCGGGCATGATTGTCACAACATAGCGCACGGTTTGCCAAACGGCATTGCATATCATTTCGAGTATTCGTCCCATGGCAATGAGCAGTCCAAGTGGAGAGCAATGGTCCAAACCCCGTTCGCGAGAAAGAAAAGAACAATGCGCAGTCTCGAAATGATTGTTGGAAGAAGGGTGAGTAGCAGTATATTTGGCGTGGGGTGATCAGCTGGAACTAACCATGGTTCTTATAATCACCAGAGCCCCAATCTGACCTTCGAGGCTAACGAATCTGCAAACTTCGTCACTCGCATAGATCAATCAAAGACGCCGATTTATCATTCAGCTAAAGAAGTGAGCCTATCGTAAGGAATTGTTCTAGCGTGATTGGCTCTCAGTATTACCAGCACATATTACGTGAAGAATGCCTATTGAGGCCAACCACGTTTTAAGGCGGTTAAGTCAGCTTTTAGACTTGAGTTGCGAACATGCGAACCACGAGAGGCTGAAACGATTGGCCCTCCCAAGCTACCACCATACATTTAGCCTTGGAAACAAATATGCCTAGCACCCGTTTCAACCCAACTCGGGCGTGTATTGGGCGTAGCTGCATCAACACCAGGGCCTTCAATTATTGAGGCTGTGTCAATATCTCGTCACAAGGCACTTCTGCATCCCGCTGTATGCCCACCTCTTCACATGGATAAGACCATTATCTCCTGGAGGTCAGCGAAGATACTGACCGCCACAGGGATATTGAGGCCGGTCTACTTTGCTACCTTGCACAATAAAGCACACCGGTTTCCTCGGTCTTGTATGTTTTGAGAGAGTATAAGACTACCTCAACTTCATGGTTGAGATTTTCTCAACGGTGCTGGGAATAGCAACAACAAGTCTTCCAGCTTAAGACTACATTTTCACACTCGCGACACATATCACTCCATGAGAGAATTCCTGGAACTCATGACGATATATCCAAACGAGTCAATTCAGTTGTCAGGAAAGGGGCCTAGCCATCATGTGTCGCTTGCCCAGCTTGTCGTCGACTTGGTCGAGCTACTGCCAGCAAGCGGCAGTGCCTGGGTCATGTCGGAGTTTATGTGCCAACTGCACTCGACGGCTCGTACATCGGATATGGTAAGTTGACTATGGGACGCGATGCAGCGTTAAGCATTCCATTCCAGGCCATGGATATATGTATCTGTTGTTACCCAGCGTTCTTTGGAGAGACAGGAACTGACGTCTTGGATGATGCCAGGCATGGCCTCGAACAACACGTACCGGCTCTCTCGTTCGGCTGACGCAGTGGCAAGTGCTCACGGCTTGTATCATCTACGGATGGTCGGTTGCTTCGTTTCTCCATCGACGGCGTCTGCGAGATCCTAATTTACCCTTCATCTTTGCAACATGCGTGTCCCTTGGCATCCTAGCAGGGAAATGTACTGGGGCAGGCATCGACTATATCATGCTGGTCCACGTATCTTGGGCAACATGTTTGGCTATGGTTGCGAGTGTCGTATGCCTTTGTGTTCAAACCGGGACTCTGTAAAAGACGTTGGATAAGGGCATGGTAACTGCTCAATATGGATCCTGAATGCTCAGAACGAGACCCTCGTTATCGCTTTCCTAAACTTGTTGCTATTACAAGCTTCGCGGTTCTTGGGCTATTATGGATGTATAAGCAAGGGAATGAATAACGGATATTGTGAGCTAGATTGACAATACCCTTGACATTCATACTTGAATCACATGCATACACTGAGTTGAGGTCCAGTTGCGGGTATGCTTGCAGGTTACGTACTGGTTAATCAACAGAACAACCTGGCATCCACTTATCTTGTGCTCTCATATCCCCCGCCAGTTCGCGTTATCTCCAGCATATGTGCATAGATGATAGGTAGATCCCTCTAACAAGAGAAGAGACATTCCCTTATCAGTTATCACACACTGGTGTAGCCAGTAGCCAGTCATGAAGGCGGGAGATAGTCGCGCTAGGAACGAGACTATGTCACAAGGCGTTGGTGACGATGTAAAGGGCGTAAGACAACTGCCAATATCGTTGTTGCTCAATTACACAATAACCAACATGGGCATGGCCACCGCTTTTCGATGTAATCACGCGCAACTCCATCCAAACAGAGAGGCAGAATAGTGGTACGTAATAGATACACTGGCCGCAAACAATAGAGGATATAGTCCACGTGAATGACAAAGACCCCGCTCGAGGCCGGAGTTCCGGTGTAGGGTATCCGGGATACAGCCGGCTACGATCGGGCGGAGGCTGCGAGGCCGGACACGGGCGATGTTTGGTGGAATACAATACAGTATCGCCCGGGTCCGAATGCGATTATTAAGAATTGACCATTTGCTTTAGCTCAACTTCACCGAGATTCCTTTTTTAGCCAAAGAACTCAACCAAGACTTGACATTTATTGTCTAGTATTTATTACGTGTAATAAGAGAGAGCCCACGACCCCTCAAACTCCATTTACACGACACACAACCCCGGACTTCTTTCATCATCAACTTCAACAGCCGACGAAATGCCTCCAATTATAAGAGCAGCCCGGTTTCAGCCTCTAGTTCGATTCGGTCGCATGCTTCATACCAACTCACGGCATTTATCGAGTGCTGAAGCTGCTCCAGCTGCTCGTCCAGCGCATTATGATACCTCACAGCAGCTCTCAGCCATTGACACCGTTAAGGAGAGACGGCTCAAGGCGGGAAAACTCGTTGCTGGAGTTGCCGCGGCATCTGATAGTGATATGTTTAAGGGGCCGGTGAGTTGCAGAGACAAAGGCTATGTCTGATATTGACTCACCATCGTGTACAGACAACTGGTTTACCCCAAGCTAAGAAATGGGATAGTATGTGTCAAACCATCACACTGGGAACTTGTACTTACACCAGCTTATAGATCATCTAAGCCACGAGAGTAGAATACGAGAACCGTGCACTCTCAAGCAAGCAGCTCGCCACATGAAGAAACCAGGCCTGATTTCCCTTGGTGGCGGCCTGCCCTCCAGTGAAGTCTTCCCCTTTGCAGAGGTCGGATTCAAAGTACCAGTGGCACCCAA
The DNA here is from genome assembly GCA_021655885.1 of Fusarium abutilonis. Lineage (NCBI taxonomy): Eukaryota > Fungi > Ascomycota > Sordariomycetes > Hypocreales > Nectriaceae > Fusarium > Fusarium abutilonis. The sequence continues at coordinate 22,330 of JAJJWN010000360.1, forward strand.
ATTCTCAGAGAAGGATACAGAGGAGTCTGGTCAGTCCGTGACGATCGGGAAGTACGACGTGAGAGACCGAGGGGGCACTTATGATTTGTCTATCGCCTGCAATTATGGACAGGCCACAGGATCTCCTCAGATGATGAGATACTTGACGGAGCATGCTGAGATTGTTTACAATCCCCCGTATGCCGATTGGAAGGTTTGCCAAACCATAGGTAGTACTGGAGCTTTGGAGGAGGCGCTGCGAATGTTCTGTGATAAGGATCGCGGTGACTCTGTACTAACCGAAGACTTCAGCTTCTCGACGGCCCTGGAGACAGTAGGTCCTCTTGGAGTCAAGGCTTTCGGTGTTGCCATTGACGAGGAGGGTCTCATCCCTGAGCGCATGGATGAGCTTCTCTCAAACTGGGATGCCAAAGAACGAGGCTCTCGGAAGCCTCATCTTCTATACACCGTTCCCTCAGGACAGAATCCCACCGGAGCAACGCAGGGAGCTGAGAGAAGAAAAGCCATCTACGCCGTAGCGCAGAAGCACGATCTGTACATAATCGAAGATGAGCCATACTATTTCCTCCAGATGCAGCCCTACACCGGCCGCGACCAACCCCAAGTCCCACCACCAAAGACGGTAGACGAATTTGTCTCGTCACTTATTCCTTCGCTGCTGAGCATCGATGTCGATGGACGTGTTATGCGTATGGACTCATTCTCAAAGGTGCTTGTCCCGGGATCTCGTCTTGGATGGATCACTGCTTCGGCACAGATTGTTGAGCGGTATATTCGACATGCTGAAGTTGCGAGCCAGGGTCCAAGTGGCTTCTCCCAGGTGATTCTGTACAAACTACTAGACGAGACGTGGGGACATGAGGGTTACCTGCGATGGCTGATGAACTTGAGGTTGGAGTACACCAAGAAGAGAGATGCTCTTTTAGCTGCATGCGAGGATCACTTGCCTAGTGATCTCGTTAGCTGGACTCCTCCTGCGGCCGGAATGTTTGTATGTCTTTTTCACACTCTGTCATCAAGTCGAATAGCTAACCGTTTTCTAGATGTGGATCAAGGTTGATCATACAAAGCATCCTCAAACGGGAAAACGAAGTATCTTGGATATCGAAGAGGAGATTTTCAACTCGTGTATCGAGAACGGAGTACTCATTGCTCGAGGCTCGTGGTTCTTGACTGAGAAGGATAAGGCACCGCCTGGACTATACTTTAGAGCGACCTATGCTTCTGCCTCGCCTGAGAATATGAATAAGGCCATTGAGAGGTTTGGCAGAGCTGTAAGGGATAGCTTTGGGAGGAAGTAAAAGCAGTCAGTAGCTTACCATTGGGGTTGTCTAGAGATAGAGGATTGTTCTAAGCTGAAAGGCATTATTCAAGCGTTGGCCATTTAGCAAGCTTGAAATGAGATATCGCAGGTTAATCCTGTTTCGATATTGTTACTAACTCAACGTTATATATACAATTTCATGACTCATTCGGTAGTCAAAACAAAAGTATCACTTCTGAGCTTCCCAGAAAGCCACCTTGACACCCTGACCAGGCGATAGAACAATATCCGCCTTGAGCAGAGGCTCACCTCCATCAACATCCTTCATATGACTTTCCACACGTTCAAACTTTTGAAATAAGCGGCATAGCACATACCCCATCTCGGTTAATGCAAATTGCTGCCCAATACAAATTCGAGGACCAGCATTAAAAGGGATGTAGTCGTGCGGCTTAGGATGCCAGTGAGCCCATCTCTCTGGGCTGAATATCTGAGGATCAGCGAATGTGTCGCTAATAGGGGGATATAGATCTGGACGTCGTTGCATTACGAGTGTAGAGTATGCGACGGGCGAGTCCTTGAGAACGGGGAGTGGCTCAGAGCCATCTGGACCACCTCCTCGCGGGATCGTCGTGTCCTTTAGAGCAAGTCGAACGTTGAAGGGTACAGCAGGGTAGAGCCGTAGAGTCTCGTTAATAATGGCCTTGAGGAAAGTCATGTTCTTGAGATCCTCATACGTAGGCGTCCGCTCAGTCCCAAGCGTCGAGATAATCTCAGAACGTAGCTTCTTGACAACATTCGGGTATCGTCCAAGCTCATATAGAGCCCACGACAAAGTCGCAGCCGTTGTATCTCTCCCCGCGAGGAGAACAGCAATGATCTGATCGCGCAGCACCTTGCGATCGCGCGTGAAGCTCGCAAGAGCGTGGAGAAAGGTGTAGCTGTGGTCGTCTTTTGTCTTGGAAGCTAGCTCCTTGGGGCTTAGACGAAGGGCTCGCTCGATGTAAAAGTTGACAAAGTGGTTCACGATGCCGAGACTGCGCCAGAAGCGGTACTTGGGGATAAGATGGCGGAGTTTTCCAGTGCGGACGACGATGTTTTGGATGTGTTGAACTTCGTTGAAGGCTTCTGCGAATTCTTGCTTTGGAGTACTGTTTTGCACACCTAGTTTAGTGGACAATGCTCTGTCTCTTTGAGAGTGATGACTTACGTTAGAGACTTGACGTCCCATCCTAGGAGAAACTCGGTTGCTACGTCGAGCGTGTAGCGGAAGAATAGATCACTGATATCAAACATCTTACCATCTACATCACCCATATCCACTGGCTGATTCTCTCCCTGAAGTGGTCCTCTGTTGGCAATGGCACGAAAGAGGGTCTGCATATGAGACTCGAAGCTATGCAAGTCACTCACACGGTCTCGAGTGAACTGAGGCCGTATAAGCTGACGGCTAGCATGCCACTGAGCACCGTCCGTAGTAAAGATGCTATCGCCCAGAAAGTCCTTCCATTCTGCGTGGAAAGGCTTTCCCTTGCCAAAGTCGCCGAACTGCGTGGCCAGGACGGCTTTGAGGTTTGCTGGGTCGGCGGTGAAGATGGTTCTGATGCCCAAGAGACGGGACTCGACGGTCCATGAGTTGTGTGCGCCAAATATGCCGTCTCGCCAAGCTTCTAGGTTTTTGTGCTTTACGGTGGCTATGACATTGTGGACGATAATATCTAGACCTGGGGAGGATGAGTATGAGATAGGTTGGAGACATGGAGATGGGACTCACCCCAAGGGGCGTATCTCTTCATATAAGGCCCATAGTGACCCAATCGTCTGATTCTTCGATGTTCGTCGATGCGACAGATGATGTAGTAGGCAAAATAGGCGACAGTGAGGAATATGAATATGGGTTTGAAAGAGAGTTGCTCCACAAGGGCTTCTACGACACCCATGTTGAGCGAGACTGAGCAATGTTTCACTGATAGAAGGTTCAAATTATCGAGTAAAACTGCATAGGATGTGATGTGATGTGAATTTCGGGTTCCGGGTCGTTACAAAGTGTGGGTGTTACCTTGAACCGTGGGTGGTTGGCTCCAACACCCATCAACGATTATGGACAAAGGCAGTAGGTATTTAAGGTAGAATACACCAAGCAAGCTGGTAACTAACTTAGATGACCCCGGCAGCCCAGATCTAACAGGGCTATAAGTACTTAGCCATTACCCACAGTTTGAGGCTTGTCATCCTGGATATGCACTTCTAGAAACGGACCTGTTACGATAAACCATGGACGCTCCGTTCCCGCGGACCGCGAGGACGTACAGAAACAGCATGTCACTTTCATATGATTTCCCTGAATGGGAAAGGGTGAGGAGAGAGAGGAAGCTTGGGTTTCTTGCCGAGGCGCTGTTGGGTCAGTTCAGTTGTGTAGAAGGGGGCGTGTGTCCGTATATGCACGAACCTAACGTTACTTTAGGTTGTGGTGGGCGGAAGAGGATTGCTAGGATAGATAGCGGGGTAATTGATGTTTCACAATTGAGTTATCGTTGATTGGTTTTATTCTCTGTTCTCTTAAACGAGGTTGGTTTGTGAATTTTGTACTCGATCAAGTGGTCAATAGCTGTGCGGCTAGACCCAAGCCCAGGAAACAATAGCCTGTAAACTGGCCTTTGCATATTAGAGGAAAATTAATTCACAACTAAAGACGCAATACGATAGCTTGGCACTTGGCAAAAGAAAAAGGGCGGAGCAAAGATCCTTTCCTGGTCCAAATACCGAAAGGGGGATTGGCGATGTCTTTCACGATCAGTATACCCAATCCGGAAACACGCTATAAAGAGAGCGCAACCCCACGAATATCAAACGAAAAATGTTACGTTGAATCCATCATGGCCGTGTCAGATCATCTCATGTTCCCCAGATTTTCTTCGAGTGCCGAGGCATAAAAGCTGATGACGATCATGACTTGAATAGGCCGGTCACTCATACGGAGCCCGCGGCGCCCCGAGGATTCGATTCGACAATGCACACATTCATCCGGGAACTTAATTAGCTTCGCTTTTAGTTAAATCACCCCGCGAACGCCCAGTTTCGGAGCCGACTAGCCACCCACCGTCCCGCTCCGGTTGCCGGCTTTGGCCCCACATTCCATCCGTGAAGTCGAACTCGTTGTAGGAGGGAGTTTCAAGACCAAGAGCATCACACAAGCGAAGGGTAAAAAAGAATTCATTGAGTAGTATAAACAACCATGAGCGATAATCTATGCGTAATCTAAAGTATCTCATTACGGCTCAAAATAGGCACACTCAGTTGCATTGCCCTGTGTACAAAAAGGCATCTGCACCGGCGACGCTCCCACACCACGAGCTACCATTCTCTCGCGCAGCTCAGCCAGTCGAGGAGCCGCTTCATACTGCGACCGGTTCTGACCTGAAGCATCAGTTCGGCCTGACCAGAGGACCTCGCCCATGACGGCCGCACGGGGCCACACAATCGAGTCGAGGGTGACGCTGTCGATGCTCTCTGTCCAGACGGCCACTTCGCCGCCAAGAACGAGTTTGGCGGCTTCTTTGGAGAGGCCGGCGCGGGGATCGTGAGAGTACATGAGGCGCCAGTTCTTGGTAGGGCTGCACCAGTCGTTGAAGGGATAGAAGTTCTCAAAGGCTTGGCCGTTGTCAAAGTTGAGCCACTGGCCACGACCGCAGTCGAGATACTATCAAAACGTTAGTCAGGAAAGGTTGTCATGTGTAGGAACTATATCGTGTGCAAAACTCACCCAGAAATTGTAGTCGCTGTCGATAACCTTGTGGCCAGCCTCAGTCAAGTCCTTGATAGCGCCGCCGCCGAGCCAAGACTGAATTACAACGTCCTTGCCCAGAGTCATGTTCCACTCAGTGACCAATTCCTCCCAGACAAACGGGGTCAATCCAGCTTCGCGAACCTTGTCATGGGTGAAATTGACAAATCTCTGTAACAGAGGCGCGAGAACCTCAGTCTCGTTGGAACGCACACCAGGATCCAGCCTAGAGTCGTTATGGTTGAGCTCATCTCCGCCAAGGTGAAAGTAGGACGAGTATGGGGAGATGCGGGGGAAGAGGTCCTCGAACAGAGTGTCAAGGAAATCATAGACGGCAGAGCTGTTCATTCGGAATGCACCACAGGGAGGTTGCTTGCACCACCACTGATACGGCTTCTCATTCCATGCGACAATGAGATCCTCGTATGCGAGTTCAACGACACCAATATGGCCAGGCATGTCGATCTCCAGGATGACCTCGACTCCACGATGGATACCATACTTATGGATGTCAGTGATGTCCTCGGGGGAGTATGTGAGACCCTTGCGGTATGATCCTTTCTCGGCCAGCTTGGGCAGGGCGGGGATCTCGAGAGGCCAGGACTGCGAGTCAGTGATGTGGATGTGAAGACGGTTCAGCTTGCTCCAGGACATGGCGTCAATTGTGCGCTTGATGTGCTCAACCTCGAAATAGTTACGAGCAACATCGAGGAGAATACCTCGATGAGGGTACTCGGGCTCGTCCTCGATCGAAACAGGGGCATGCTGCGTGTACCAAGCGGTGCCAGAGCTGTGCTTGAAGAAGAGCTGGACAAACGTCTCGAGACCGTGAAGCACGCCTGTGGAAGACTTGGCTTTGATAGTAGCCTCTCCACTTTCATAGAGTGAGAGAGAGTACGACTCGTCAACCTCTCCAGCCAGCGGCTTAAAGGTGCTGCTGTCGTCTTCCTCAGTCTGGACGATCTTGAGCGACTTCACCCACTGCTTGTTGCCCAGATCAGGCTCAAAGTCTGAGTGTCTTTCACGGAGCTTCCAGGGGACGAAGTTGTTCTCAAAGACGGCCTTTAGGGCGCGTGAGATGCCGGCTTGGACGATCTGCTTGCTGTTGAGTTTTGGGCCGCCATCGGGGTGATAGTTGTAAGTGTATGGAATCTGTGCATCAAACAAGGTCTCAGTATCCAGCTGCGAGCTGTGGTTACAAGATTCAGAAGTCCAGCATACAGATTCTCCATTATAGGTGATTGAGATGCTCTGGTCGATGAAGAGCACCTTGTCTCCTGTAGATATATTTCTAGGCACTGGCCATATAGCGTTTGCGGGTGTGAGAGTGAGGGCGGAGGCAACGATGGCCAAGAGAGTCTTGGACCACATGGCGCCGGGTTATAGTGAAAGAATGATGTATACAGAAGATGCACAAGTGGTATTGGTATTTGGGTGAAAATAAAGGCGGTTATAAAGAGAGTAAGGGAGGATTGAAAGGACGGGAATAGGTGAGATTCAAGTGCTGGGGTTAGTTAAATAAGACTGTTGATCATGGCTCAACTCCGCCTCCTGATAGACCCTGTCTTGTGGAAAGGTGGCGCGGCAGAACGCTTATGTCTGTGCGAATTATATTAATCGAAAAGACGGTCTTAAATTTAATGTTGATTTTTGGTTCCTATACCGTTGAAGGATATCCAATGAATGGATGGATTTGGACGTATTGTAGGACAACCTCAGCGCGCAACGTTACGTTGCACTACACTACAATACCACCCGAGCGTCTGCGATTGCTTTGCTGTTTATAGTTGTTTCAAAAAAACAAAAAAAATGCAGATGCACTTTTGCACGGCGGCAAACAACGGGTAAGTAGTGGTGACTGACTGGAACAAGGTTGGGAGATGGAGCCTAGAATGGATGCTACAGAGGTTATTATCATTGCAGTTCAGTAAGCAAGCGGGGGCTTGCAGTACCTAGTAAGACATAGAGTAGTTAACTACCAGGTACTTACCAGTCAGGGCGAATGCGAACATGTATGTACGTATATTTCCGACAACAGGGCTGAATTTGTGACCGGAGATTTTGTATATATATAGAGAGAGGTTTGAGATGATGTATCGCTAGTTGAATGAATACCTATCAAGAATTAATGATGGCGGAAGCCACTCCCGTTGGAGGCGGCTAAATCGGCAGATCAGCCCCCAGCAACATCCATCCAAAAGGATTCAGAGGCGGAGAACGAGGCTGGGGTTGTCCGCAGGTCAAGCTTGATGTTACATTACAGAAAAAAGGAGTACATTGCGATGCACAATTATCTACTTATGGAGTGTATATTGAACTGATCATAAGGAACTTACAGAGTCGGGAAGAGCCAAGAGGACAAAGCCGACAGAAACCTCACCAACTTGTCAATATATACTCCGTATATTTGATGGTACGTCCCATCAACTGGCCCTCCTCAAGCTTTGAGAGAGACGTTTGTTCCATTTGCGGGGAAGCAACCTACCACGAGTAATATACATGATACAAAGAAACGCCATTTCTTGAGGTGCTATGTATCTCTCTCTCTCTCTGTCTCGGTCAAGTTCTATAAATAGGTAGTCAAGTCCCTAGTTTTCGAATGATGTGATTGATAAAAAAGACTGCTGGAAAGAGGCGCATGACTAATCATATAAAATAGGGCTGTCGCTGAACTTTCTGGTCTGTGGTTAGCTTTCTGTGAATAAACAATTCAGTCTTTGTATGTGATTAGCAATTAGCAATCAATAACACTACATACAAGCACTGTCAGTAAATTACTACCTGGTAGTATTGTAAGGACCTAGCCAACCTTAATACAAATGGAGTAGGAACCAAACAGCGGTCGCTCTTTCTTCACAAACCACTGCACCTACCTAAGAACAAGTGATCGACGTATCACGTGATCGCTCTGACCCATCCTTGACGACTTCTTTCGTCCCTCAGGCAGACAGAGCTTTGTCAACTCTGTCTTTAAACAACTCCAAGCTTTGCTCCATTGCTGCTCCGTATCACGTTGCAACATCGCCGGATCACCACTGGAGTAGCGATTACCCGTACGCACTCATTGCTGCATTGCGACCAGTCTGTTGTTCACGCGACGCGAATTGTTCCATCATTGACTACATACAAAAACGCGTCCTTGACTGAAAGTCTCACCTCCAATCCCACTTTGCGGCGAATCCTTCCGCCACCTACGCCCACCTTAACATATATTCAAACCACCTCTCCGACTACGCATTTCTTCACGATGCCCGTCGAAGTCAGCCTCAACACGCCCCTGGCGGAGGCTCTTAATGCCGCCATTCAGCCCAAGCTTGTCGAGGTCGGATGGGGAACTGGCAGCGCTGATGACTCCGCCCTAGCCGAGTATATTATCCTCATGCTGGTCAACGGAAAGACTCAGGACGAGATCGCCGCCGAACTTTCGGGTGACCTACTCAACCTCGGACCCGACGACCCCAGCACTCGCAACTTCTCTCAGTGGCTCTTTGAACAGATTGACACACTGAATGCCCAAGTCAACGGCGGAGGCAACGCAGCCTCCAGCTTAATCCAAGATACTACAGCAGAAGGGGAAATGGACACCGACATGAACGCCGATATGAACGCCGGAGACGTATCAGAATTGAATGCGTATGTAATTCCTCTTCTTCCGTCAACTATAATTACTGACTCTAGCAAGACCTACCGGGCCACGCTCAATGCGAAACGGCAACCAGCGGGGAGGACGCGATAAGCGCATGTTCGGCCAGCTCAACAAGGCCATGGACCGAGCCGGTGACTCCGCGCTCCACCGTGTTCGAGGCCAAACGGGCAACGAGCGCATCAACACTCACAGCCGCACACCTCCAAATGGACCTAGAGGGCGAGGTGGAATGGGCCGAAATAACAACAACCGCACTGCCAATCTCCAGGCTGGTTTGGCCGGCATGGCTGCTGGTGGTCCCCAGCAATGGATGATGCAAGGCGGCCAGCCGAGTCAGGCTGAGCTCTATGGCCTTCTGGAGCAGCAGAACCAGATGATGTACCATTTATCACAACAGATCATGAACAATGGCGGAAACCAGGGTGGTTTTGGACACCAGCGCCGAGGTGGAAAGTCTCTGGCCGATCGTGTACAGCACCCTGGCAGAGGCAACTACCGGAGGCAGAACGATCGACAAGGTGGCAACAACCCTGCTGGCGAGGGTGAGAACGAGGATATGGACATGACAGGCGAGAAGCGCGAGCCCCCGAACCCAGACGACACTGTGTGCAAGTACAACTTGAGATGTACCAACAAGGACTGCAAGTTTGCTCACCAGTCGCCCGCCGCCCCTCCCGGAGCTTCAGTCGATGTTAACGACAACTGTAGCTTCGGAGCTGCTTGCAAAAACCGAAAGTGCGTGGCGCGACACCCTTCACCAGCAGCTCGTCTGGCGCATCAGAGCGAGCAAGACTGCAAATTCTTTCCCAATTGCCAAAACCCTCAGTGCCCTTTCAAGCACCCATCGATGCCTCTCTGCCGCAATGGTTCCGGATGCACAAACTCCGACTGCAAGTTCACCCACGTCAAGACCAAGTGCAAGTTCAATCCATGCCTTAACCCCAACTGCGCCTTTGCGCACGAGGAAGGTCAGCAGGGCGGCTTCAAGGACAAGGTCTGGACTGCTGGAGAGGGCGGAGAGCATGTTAGCGAGAGGAAGTTTGTGGACGATAATGCCGACGAAGAGCTTATCAAGGGAGAGGAACACGATGTCAAGCAGGAGACCGATGTCATTAGCTAAAGGAAAAGAAGGACGAATTGATCCATAAAAGGATCACGATACCCATGGTCAAAGCCCCTAGACTGGGATAGCAGGATGTGGAATGATGAACAGGAGGGGTTGTGAACGAAGGACATGTACTTTTATGCCAGCTTTGTAATGTCTTTGACAGGGGTGGCAGAGCATGAAAGGGCGTTTGGGGGTTTTTTCTTTCTTTTTTTTTCTTTGATATTTCTTGTGCCTTGAGGCAGCCCGATTTTTGTTTATTCCTATATACATAGAGGCCAAGAAATCAAAAAAGGCCAACAGTTCACGCATCATGACATGCTTCAAAGCAGGATGCGTGAGGGGGAAGAATGTAAACAACAGGCCCATGGCTATCCCTCACTGATATTATATGTCCCTTACTGTGAAATTTTTGTGTTGCTATTACCGTGAATGCTCATTATCATCTTATATATATATATATATATATATATCCATCTATCGATGACATCTAGTGTTTGATGACGCACACGGAAGAATACCGGTTCATGCCGTTGGACCCTAGTTACGTTGTGCCAAACTTCAACACTCCACCATCTTCCCATCTCCCCATCTCTGTTCCTTCTCGTAATATACACCGACACCTCTGCCATGACCAATTGATCCCTCGTCATGAGTCGCCGCTATGCAAAATCCACGGCCGTAGCTCTCCTGAGCACAACAGCCCGATCCTCGACCCTCCACGGCCTCCGCAGCTTCACCACCTCGGCCCTCACTCGGCGACGAGCCATTGTCGCGTGCAAGTACACCCAGAGCTTCAATGATCGACGGAGCTATGTCACCGAGGCGAAAGATGCCAAAATTGCTGTACTAGGAGGTGGATTGACTGGTCTTACAACTGCCTATTACCTCGCCAAGAAGCTTCCCACTACGACGAAGATCACATTGTATGAATCCACCAATCGATTAGGAGGGTGGATTAAGACGGATAGAGTGCCGGTTGATGTCGATGGGAAGCAGGGCATCGTGTCTTTTGAGCGCGGTGCTCGATCGTTGTCGTCGTTGGCTGGCAATACATTTCGTTTCGACGACCTCGTCCTCTACGATCTTGTGAGAAACCACTACTACGACTACCACCACGACGCTAAAACTCTCTACTAACACGCCATTTCCTACTCTAGGCCCTCGATCTAGGCCTTACAATCAACTCACCTCCTACCTTGCCGCGCTACATCTACTACCCTGATCATCTCGTCCCCACGCCTCCCAACATCAGCTTCTTCCAGATCCTCCGCGAACCTCTCTATCTCGAGAGCATCGGCGCCAGCATCGGTCTCGCCATCAACAGCCTGCGCAAAAGAGCTCTTACCACCTATGACCACTCCGTCGCAGAATGGCTCCACAGCATCACAAACAGCCGCAAAGGCGTGGGCACCATAATCTCAGCCATGATGCACGGCATCTACGGCGGAGACGTTAACAGGCTAAGCGCCCGCAGCGTATTAGATCGCATTTACTGGGGTTGGTATCTACCCAATCCTGGTATGGGCGCGCGTCCCATGCCTGTGCCTGAGCAGCAGCTCCTCGAGACGTTGGGACAGGATAAGCAGATCCAAAAGATGGCATTGGAGCCAAAGAGTGCACTGGTTGATTTTGGGGACAAGGGGATGGAGTCGTTACCGCAGGCTATTAGTGCGGCGCTGCGAGAGCAGCGAAATGTTACTATCAAGACTAGCACCCCTATCAAGAGTGTGGACTTTGATGAGGCCAACCAGCAGGTCAAGGTAAAAACTACTTTTCTACATAGACAACTCGACACTCGCAAGCTAACGCTCACTACCTGGCATAGATCACAGAGCCCAGTTCTCGAGGACCACAGGCATACGACAAAGTCATCTCAACCCTCTCAGCCCAAGACATCGCCGCCCTTACCGACCAAAAAGTTCCTTCTCTCTCGCAATCACACTCCGTCTCCGTCATGACCGTCAACCTCTGGTTTCCCCAGGAGAACCTCAAACCTCCTGGCTTCGGCTACCTCATCCCCAACTCTGTCGCCCCCGAGGCCAACCCCGAGCACGCCCTGGGTGTCTTCTTTGACTCAGATGTCCAAACCCGCTCCAAGGATGAACCAGCCGGCACAAAGCTCTTTGTCCTCATGGGCGGTCACTATTACGACCGTCCAGACGTCATCCCCCCCTCTGAAGAAGAGGCCATCAACCAAGCTCGCAACCTTCTCGAGCGTCATCTCGGTATTCCTCGCCATCTTAACTGCCACGCCTCAGCCAGCTTTGCTAGAGAGTGCATTCCGCAGCACTTTGTCGGTCACCAGGACCGTCTGCGCGACGCGCACAAGGAGTTGTTGCAAAACTTCAAAGGTCGACTCGCGGTTGCAGGCGGCTCATTCACACGTATTGGCGCTGTTGCTAGTCTGCGTGCTGGATACGACGCTGCGAATGCCACAAAGAAGGGGCTTGAAACGACGGGGCTGGAGTATCTCCAGAACGTTGAGGAGTTTTCAGTTATGCCAATCCACAAGATTCCCGTTCGACATTTTAAATAGTCACGAGTTTTGGTTTGGTTGGGCAAGAAGTGTACATATATAATTAGAGCAATATGACTTGAGAGGTGTCGGAGGTGTCGGAGGTGTTAGAAGCAAGCTATTATATTTATTATATAGTTATAGTGGATTTGGAAACCGGAAACAAAAGCATTATATAAGTCTATGCCTAAAAACAGAGTATGATTCTTCTTGATTCATAAGGGTATCGTTTAGTCCTGCTATAAAATTAGAATACAGTGAGCCATTCGCCTTGTTTGTGCATCTAAAAATCCCCAACCAGCGGCCGGATGGCCTCGTCGATAGCCAGAAGGAGGCCACCAATGCCTTTATCAATTGAGCCTGCTGCGCCTGTCACCAGACCGTTCCAACGATCTCCCTTCCCATCCCACACGGGCTTGAGTGCCGTTGTGAATTCATCGTTGGGTGGAGGTGCGCCGTTGGCAAGGATATGACGCTGAATATGGCACCATGCTTCGCCTTGATGATGCTTGGTTTGGCCCACAAGCGTGATCTCGCGCTGTTGGTTTTGGTTCCCCGGCCCAGTACCTACAAGGAAATACTGAAGTGATATCTGGTCGATCGAGCTCATGACAAATTTGAACCACCCTTGGTGACGACCTTCAGCATCCGCCCATGCTTCTTTCATCTTCTTAATCGCTTCCAACGTCGGCAAAGACTTGGGAAGCCAGCCTAGCAAGGCTTCGATGCCGTTCGCGCCGTTGACTAACTTTTGCATCAAGTCAACGACTGGTATATGAGGACTGTTCTCTTCCAACCTGATATCGATATCGATTTTGGAGAAATCCAACGTCACTCTCCAGAGACGTGGAGGCTCGGAAGAGTTGATTGTCTCTGACATTGGAGGTCCATAAGAAAACGTCACCTCCTTCAAGGTCACTGACTCTCCTCGAATAGATCCCTTGGCCTTGTCCATCGACTCGATAAAACTGACAAACCGATCAACAGCCTTGACTCGAGATTTTAGGCTCTCCAAGATGGGCTGTCCGATGCTCGAACGCATCCGCAAGCAAAATTCGCCTGTTCGCCCGTTCCATTCCACGTCACCACCAACCGTGGTAGCCTTGAGCATGGCGAATTTTGCCGGCTTTCGAACTTTGATGATGGCGTCAAATAAGCACGTCAGAGACAAATCCGGTTTGTCGTCTCCTGATCCAGCGCCATCCATGTTGGAAGGTTCCGTCTTTGGGGTTTGAACACCCTTGAACTTGACCGAGACAATGTCGCTCGCCCAGGGTTGCTTGGAAGAGGTGGTTAGCCCAGTGGCAGATTGTGTGATTGAACCAGATTCTGGAACCTCAGTGCCACCGCTCGACTCGCCAATTGCGGTCTTGGCGTTCTCTCTTTCTGCATTGTCAAAGACCATAGACGGGAAGATCCCTGAGAGTGCAATCTCAAGAGTCGGAAGTCGGACCTGCTGCGGAAGCGACCAGTTCTTATTTTCGTACGGCCTAAACTTAATCTTGTGTTGATGGAGTTCGCGCATATCGACTGCTTGTGCAATCATTCCAGTGGCGAACGAGGTCAGGTTATTCCAGAATATATCGTCGAGATGAGGATAACCCTTGTTGAGAGGAAGTTTTGATGCTACATTGGTCACTTGTCCGGGAGTATTGCGATCCCTATTGCCTGTGTTAGCCAAAGTTGAGAACAAATACACCAGGTAAAATTCAACTTACACCTCGAGGAGCCACCATTCATCCCCGCTTGGACTCAGCAAGACCATCACAAACCAGTTTGCTTCCCAGCCAACTCTCTGAAGCCAGATGGTCTTTGTCCATTGGCGGGTTTTGGTGACAGACTTCAATTCGTCCTGGGTCAAGGGACATTTCTTGATATTCCAACCCATCGGGCTTCCTCGGCGGTTGAGCTCATCTTCCATAACTCCACACCTCACATTTTCCAAGCATGTCGCACCGTCCTCTGCTGGGTTCCTTCCATTATTGAGTTGATGCTCGTGCTGAATAGTAAATTTCGAGTGGGGCTTAACGGCAAAAACACCGGTCGTCGGTTCGATGAGTAATGATGCGCTGTCCTTGTAACCGACCTGCATGGTTAGAGAAGAAGCCGCTGGGTCCGGTTGAGAAGCATGCAGAATCATGGCGGCTTCGCGATTGCGGAACCGGGGAGATGCCTGCAGTTTATTGTGTATGCTGCCAAGTAGGAAGTCTATGTGGCGACCAACAACCGTCTTCAAAAGCGCCTCAGCCGATAGATTTTCGGTGTCGAAAGGAATAACCGCGTCCCTGACCTCTTTGTTGTCTCTATACCATTTTGCTGTCAAGTAACTCGAAGACTTGGGGTTGGGTTGCCCGTTCATTTTTCGACCACTTCCAACCGCAATCAAGACCCAACTCTTCGGGCTGCCAGGCTGTGTCCGCGAAGTCCAGTATTGAATCGCCAGGGCCCGGTTGAGAGGTTCGATCTTAAGTGTACCAGTCCAGGAGCCCTTGCTTAGTTGAATCGCTTGGCGCCGGAGCTCGTTGAGCTTGTGGGTGAGCACAAGTTCGTGTAAGAATTGATAACAGCCTAGTAACCCATCTTTGCTGAGGATGTTGTTTACGTGCCCCTCCAAATAATTCTTAAGAGTCTCAGGGATCGACGATGCTGATGGTTTAAAAGCGAATCGGAAGTCTATGAACCAGAACTGCTTTTCGAAATCTTCGTCTGCAATTGTAAGATCGACCTCGAACTCTCCACAAACTTTGAATGTGACTCGGCCGGAATCGATCTCGTAATTTCTGAATTGATGTGGAATCTTGTCAAAGTCTTCTAGGTTAAGTCTTAATGATAACTGGGTGTCAACATCGTTCATCCATTGAATTTGCTCCTCCTGCGTCAAAGGGGGCGGCTCAATGTACGAGAGATCGGGCATCCAAGCAGCCTCCCCAGTTGACAAAACTTGCAGAGCAGTTTTCAAATCGGGGCTTGGCATTCTTGCAAACGTCAAATCCCTCTTGACATGGCCCATGGCATCCAGGGCTGTGGTAAAAAGCACTTCTTGTCCCTGCAAGTGAAATCTCAGGTCGATGAGTTTGCTGACTGATTCCGCTTTTCGACTCCATTCTGTAATGACAAGAGCCTTGACCCATTTTCTGTGCTCTCTCATGGCGAAATTTAAAATCGATGTCTTCTTGGCTATGCTTTTGTTCGAGCTGTCGTCGTCGCCGCTGTCGGGAAGAGGCATGTTCGCCAATGTGGCGATCTGGTCCTGGAGAGCATTATGCGTAGACTGCGCGAGTCGCGTTAGGAGTTTTGACAGAGATACATAGCCCTGCGTAATGTGGACTACTTCGTCGGGAAACCCGTTCATCTTTGAGGGTTTGTGTTTGTTGTTGTGGTGAGAGGTTGTTAGGTGAGAGTGGCTGAACAAGGGAATCTTGGGCTGTAGGTTAGCTTAGTCAGCGACAAGGATTCTGGCTTAGCCAGTTACCAGGTCTTCAATAAAACAAGCTGGGTTTCTTTGTACCTTTCCCTGTTACAGCTGGATTACCTGAAGGAATTTTGAGTAAGTAGTCACTTGCTGTTCATATTCCCATAGTTTTTTTTTATTACATGTTATCACAAAAAACATATGCGAACTCCGTACATATGCAGAGATAAGGCACTGAGTCCTGCATTGATTTTAGACCTGAGGAATGACTCAAGACAAACGTTGATATT
Organism: Fusarium abutilonis; assembly: GCA_021655885.1. NCBI lineage: Eukaryota > Fungi > Ascomycota > Sordariomycetes > Hypocreales > Nectriaceae > Fusarium > Fusarium abutilonis. The sequence continues at coordinate 38,349 of JAJJWN010000360.1, forward strand.
TTCGCAAAGCCCCTGCAAATCTCTTGCACAGTCGCATCTAAGAAGCCCCAGGAAGCAAGTCCATCATTATACCGCCAACATCTCACTAGTTCCATTTCCATCTTTTTATAAAGAACTCATTCATTGATGTTTTGTTGCCTCGTAGGGCTCGGGATATCATAGTCCGAAATCGTTCGTGACTCTCATCATGTAGTAGTCATCATTAACTAAAGCAGCAGTTAGCAAGTCCTGTCCTTCATCACTCCGCACCCAGGTCGACCATACAGGATGCTAACCATCGCCATCACACTTACAACTTGTTGGGTGCAGCAGTGGTTGTAGGCCACTGGTAACCGGCAGCGTCGCTGAACTTGTAGCCGTAAGAGGAGGTGAAGTCGTCGAGGACAGCGGGGCCACGAGAACCTGCAAAGAGTTTGTAAGCTAAGGTTCAGAACAATCATGCAGAATACATACCATAAGGATATTCCATGGGAATGATCTCCTTGTTATCATCCAGGTAGTGGAGCAGAGGGGTGAAGATACGCCAGCTGGCATCGAGCTCATCGTCACGAACAAAGTTGGACTGGTCACCCTTCAAGCAGTCGAGGACGAGTGATTCGTACGCCTCAGGGATCTTGAGATCGGAGAATCGCCGTCGGTAGGTCAGGTCAAGCTCAGTGACGACAGTCTGCATGCTCAGGCCAGGCAGTTTAGAGTTCATCTTGATGTAGACACTCTCGTTGGGCTGAATACGCATAACAAGCTCGTTTCGGGGAATGTCCTTAAAGATACCCGAGGTAACGTCCTTGAACTGGATTCGAATCTCCGTCTTTTGCTCGTTGAGGGCCTTTCCAGCCTTCATGATGAAGGGCACGCCGTCCCATCGCTCGTTCTTGATGTAAGCGACCAGAGCGCAGAAGGTAGGGCATCGAGAGTCTTGAGGAACGGTGTCATCCTCGCGGTAGGCAGGCTTGCTACCGTCGAGGGACTTGCCGTACTGGCCGATGATAACATTCTTGGGCTCGATGGCAGGGATGGCACGGAGGACGCGAACCTTTTCGTCACGGATATCCTCAGCGTTGAAGGAGATGGGTCGCTCCATAGCCAAGAGGGTAAGAACCTGGAGGAGATGGTTCTGCATAACATCACGGACAATACCAAACTCGTCAAAGTAGCCGCCGCGTCCTTCGGTACCGAAAGGCTCCTTAAAAGTGATCTGAACATTGTCGATGTGGTGTCTGTTCCATGTGGCGCCGAGGAAAGAGTTTCCAAATCGAAGGATCAGGATGTTCTTGACCATCTCCTTACCAAGGTAGTGATCAATTCGGAACAACTCCTGCTCGTTCCAATCGGGCTCGAGGGACTTTTGAAGCTCGCGGGAGCTGGCAAGATCCTTGCCGAAAGGCTTCTCAACCTGTCGAGTCCATTAGCAACCCACCTATATAATGGGAGAGGTATTTCACGCACAATAACGCGCGCAACGCCGTTCTTGGGGTAGCAGTTCTTCTTTAGGTGCTGGGAAACAATGGTGAAGACACTGGGGGGCAGCGCCATGTAGAAGAGACGGTGGTTTTCAGGGCGACCCTGCTCAACCTCCTGAAGGTGCTGCTCGAGAACCTGGAAGGACTCATCCTTGTCGTACTGACCCGAGACGTAGGTGCAGAGACTGGAGAATTCTTCAAGCTGCTGCTCAGTCTCCTTTGTGGGAGTCTTGATGTATGACTTGATGCGTCGAATGTATTCTTCGTGGTCCATCTTGGTGCGGGCATATCCGACAATCTTGACATCCTTGGGGAGGAACTGGTTTCGGTACTGAATAGATTGTTAGTCAAGAGCATTTCTACGCAGCATGCTAAGGTTTGCAACTTACAAGACCGAAAAGCGCAGGGTACTATCATGAAAGCAATCATGTTAGCAAAGGCATTGTGAGGGGCAATTGGAGGAGCTCCCCACCGTCTTCTTTTTCGCCAGATCACCAGAAGCACCGAGCACGACGATTGTCGTGTTTTGCTTGAGCTCCATACATCTAGAGAGTCAGCACGTTAGTAAACATGCTTTTTTTTTTTTTTTTGAAACTCCAAGAACTGGAGGACACAAATATGAGGTCGCATCGCAAACCGCTCAGCGCAGCGTGGGAGCAAGCATGAGAGCTAGCTACGCGAATGTATGTATCCATGGTGGGGGTTCAAAGTTGAGAAAGCACTTACGGATCCATTGTTGCGGTTTAGAATGTGAGGAATTGGATAGAAAGGAACAACACGGAAGAGAAAATTAGGGGCTGGAGGAAGCAGGTTAATGTCAAGAGAGCAACCTGGGAGTGACAGAAGTGGAGGAAGGTCTGGGAAAAGAGTGACGAGGTTTGCGGCTTCTATGGTTTTATGACGAGCATCCAGGTCCAATGCCCTCAATGCAGCACTGCACAGAGCAGAGCTGGGGGGGCTATGATGCAGTCGGGTCCCTAACTAGGACCCTAAACAGGTGGGTGGGGTAGTGTTAACGCCGCTGGGTATCTGGGTCTCCACTGGTCTACGACATTCATCCAATTCTTCTTGATGAACATCCGCGACCGAGATACCTCACTCGCCGCTCACCAAGGTCAAAGTCCCCGTCACCATGGAAGATGGTATGCGCTGGCTGAAGGTCCCCTACAAATCTTTGACTGCATGCGGCGATCCATTGGATGTCACAGATGGCCGAAAAATAATGAAAACACCCCATGCTCAATACCCCAAGCCCCATCATTTACCTTGGTCGGCGATTCTATCTATCTCCGGCTTGTCGCGAGCTATTCTCATCCCATTCTGCCTGCATTTTGCCTGTTTAGACGCACGGGGAATTACACGGGCAGGGACGCTCAATATCCATTCTTCTCTTGCGGGCCAATTACTAGACGCAGGCGGTCAAATCGTCTCCGCTCAAGGTCTGACTGGATGTGTCGTGGGCTTGACGTGTGGTGTTTCCACACGTTCAACCCAAAGAAGTATTTGTCTCATCAATGCGTTACCATCATTAATAAGTATCAGCTCTACCATCCTCTCTTCTTTGTGATCCCCCGCATGAACCCAATGGCAACATTGATAGGCAAAGTACATTGTACTGTACACAGATACAACCTGTGCCGTGAGCATTACGAAGCATGTTGCTCCTTCACCTAAACATGACCGCATGTCATCCAACGCCTTTGTCAGCTTTCCCCGGCTCGTCCGGATATCGATTCTTCACCGAGGGAGTCCTGGCTTCGGCGGCGGCGGTGGCGCTTCCCGGATTGCCTGGCATTCTACCGCTCCCCAACAGGGACGGTTGAGGCCCACTTAACCTAGGCACATGGCAGCTTGATTATCAAGAACATTTGGTGTCGGTATTGTTGCCGTTTGCACGGACTATATCCCATTGCATGAGACAACCGATCCTGCAGCTTGCCCTGTCTCAATATCTGTCTAACTGCCGGAGACGCATCTAAATGTTGATCGGGAACGGTCCTCGTGAAACAACTACTGCTGCAGTCTGGGCCTCCGAAAGAGGCCTGGACTTGAAGCTTAGAGTCCGGCGGCAAGCACGCATCCAAAAAATCTGTATCTGGCTTGGCGGCCCAACCGCGGTGTCTCAAGTTTCTTTCTCCATAGTTAGTGATGGAAGTCTTCCACAAGAAAGCCTACCATAGAGTGACTTGCAGTGGTTCAACTTGCCAGACGAGGGCCACTGCCAACCCCTGGTCCTTATCGCGTCAACCTCTCAACAACTCCGAGTCAGCTCTGTCGTGAACAGGACCATAGAGGGTTTAGAGGTCACAGCAGACACTGGATAAATATCTTATACCAACTGTCTCTAGAACCCTATCTTGACTTATTCAAGATTACGGTGTAAGTCGCTTGAAGAGCTTCCTAGATAGCTTAGTGATACTACCCATACATACAAAGATGAACATATCTATAGTGCTGTAACTTGTACGTGGTAGAATCTCGCGAGATACCCCGGGTAGTCTGGTGTTCTTGTGACTATGATAATAGCATGGTAGGCAAATTTTATACGAGACCATTCCCAAGATTTGCACTCGTGATTTTGTAATGCAATTGATTGTCCAGCTATTCGGACACCAAATTCCGACCGCTTGTCTAGGATAGATCCATGATCGATATCCGCACCAACCCCTCTCCCCCCGGTGTCGGCTTTACTATGTAAACCTTCACCAAGAAGCTATTGGGGCGGCAAAGATGAAGGCTACCTATCTAGGAAGGGTACTTAGTTGTCTTAATTACAGCACTCTATCAATGCAATTGTTGAAATCAGACCGGCTGGTCGGGGTCTGCTACGGGCTGTTGCGGGAATTCTCATCTGCAATGGTCTGAAACTACTGCTGTGATACAATGTTGAATGACTTTGTTGAGTTTCCTGTATCATGATCATGATGCTACAAACAACCTGGGCAACTTGAGCGGCAGAGCACATCGTTATTGAAGCTCGAAAACATTCTACGAAGAGTAATGCTTTCAATGCGAATACTATAAACTGCAAGAACATAGTTACTCTCTCTGGCTGAAGACTTCGACGCGAGTCAACACTTTTTTACATTCAACGGCAATTTTTTACAGCAGAGTCAAGTTCATCATTTATGCATTCTAATGACTTACCTAGGTATCTATCCAGTTACCTTATCCAGCATGACAGGAGATAAGGCCGCCAGCCTCATTCTCAGCGCGGGGGCTGTGGCTGGTCACCCAAGTGTGGCGTACACCCTAAACCCACACGTGATTCAAGGGCTCAAAAATTCGGGAAAGAACGATCCGCCTACCGCGTCCACCCACAGCCCAAGATCACCAAACGACACCAGCACACGGAACCGGTCTTAAGACAATTCCTCAGACTCTCACTACTAACCCGCAGGAGTACGAGAGGACGGAAGTCATACCACAGTCAAGATGCCTTCGGAAGCCGGTCACCGACGTGAGTTTCTCCTGCCCGCCAAAGACGAGTGAAGCGATAACTCGAGATTTGGAAATTGAACTTGATTGAACTTTTGCTAACTCTGCTGGCAGTATACGTCAAGTGAGTACCATCTCCTGTCAGCCAGGCTGGCGCGCATGCGATACGAGAGTTTGCGTCTGCTGCGAAAAGCACACTTTCTCTCGATCCTTCGATATCGAATTCCCGCGAGGCCACGGCACGAAAAAAAAAAAAACGATGCGATGGAACTTTGGACTGACGATGATGGTTTAGGGGACGTCACCTGAGCTACCAGCGCTCTCGTCACAACACCCGCCCTGCTACCAGCCTGATCAAGATTGAGGGTGTTGATGACACCAACGCCGCCAAGTACGTCTACAAGGAGTGGGGGTTTTTAGTCGGCCTGGATACTGACAATGCATCACAGCTTCTACCTGGGCAAGAAGGTTGCTTTCGTCTACCGGGGCCAGAAGGAGATCCGAGGCACCAAGATCCGTGTCATCTGGGGCAAGGTCACCCGCCCGCACGGTAATTATATTCGACCTGATCCGCGAGAGAGATGATCAACTAATGGATTTCTACAGGCAACTCTGGCGTCGTCCGCGCCAAGTTCTCTTCCCCTCTTCCCACCAAGTCTTTCGGTGCTTCCGTTCGTGTCATGCTGTACCCTTCGTCGATATAAAAAAAGGGCTTCGGGTTGGAGTTGGTAGTGAGGGCGGTTCTCATTTGGCTGCATTGGTCGAGGCAAGGATAAAAATACTGCCTTGCTTTGAGGCATTGAATTCAAAAAAGACGTCAAATCCCAACCCCGAAAAAGGCTCTGCACACCTGAGCACCTCGTTTTGATGATATCACTTGTTTTCCCCTTTCATGCAACGGTTGGCGGAAATCGGTCTCGCCCAGGGCAGCCCACTGGAGAGAGGGGCCAGCGATGGAAACACTTTTTGGTGGTTGGGATTCGAGACCGGTGCTCGGTGACGGGGCGTGAGTAGGGTACATGCGAATCATCGATGAATGCCAGGTCCAGGGCCTCTATTACGGCAGTACACAGCGTCCCTGAAAGCTGGATTGTGATTTGACTCGTGCGGGGAAGTTTTGAGCCATGGTCAGCGTCTCATGATGAATCGGAAAATGTCTTGAAACAACACAATTATCTCTGATGGCTCAACTCGTTACCCTTTGATGGCTACACGGGTCCGGATACTTGCGTCGGGCTGCCTCCACGTGTCTCGTTTGTTATGTGATACCTTGCCATTGTTGTACTTGGATATATCCCATCTTTGTTGTTGCCATGAGATCGTGAACGTTACTCATGTTTTGCTTGCATCAACAATGTACAGAATTGTGGTTAACTGTAGTATTGCTTCACCTTGGAAAGGCTCGTGATTGAGCCAATCCCCGTTGCACATGCCATACCATCAAACGGTAGCTGAACCAGGTGCACAAGTATCGTTGTTCCATAACATCGCATAGGAGCCTCATTGTGATTTGAATAAACGAGAAACACTGCATCTCCTTGCAGGTAGCCACAACATACGACGGCATGCTGGATACGAAGGCCTTTGAGAACAGAAAACAATATGCTAGTATTGCCATATATGATCATATTGTATATCCATCAATATGATATTTGTGTCCTTTGAGTAAGTGATCAGACCTAGCAAAGTTGCAAGGCCAAGGATGGAGCATATAGTCTCAATAGCTATCTATGATTTAAGATATCATAAGTTTGGTCTTCTTTCTCATTCTTTATTATTCGTTATGCTGTGCATGTCGGTTTCCTTTTCTGCATGTAGACAGATGAGATTAGGAGCACAGCTTTCCATGCTACCAACTCTTTCATATGCACACTTATAGATTCTTGCCATGACAGCAAACTGTCTAGAAAAGTCACTGAAATTCGACCAAGTAATAAAAAAACAAATTGGCAATGTTGCTGAGGCAACGGTAGGACTTTCCCAATCAGTGGTCAATATCCGCAGTCCCGTTATACAGCTCCTTGATTAGCAGTCTAAGAGAAGGACTGCAATCAGTCAACCAACTTAACCTGTTCATATATCCATATTTGATCTCTAAGAAGACACAAAGGCCTCTGCGCTATTGGTGCGGACACACACCGGTTTCATGTTCTTTGCAAGACAATAGTGCAGGCTAGATCACCTGTTTGTAGTGTTCTGAACCTATCAATAGAACAAGCCTTATCGACGGTTGAAGTAACACCTTTCCCCCACGATCAGGATTAGAAATCCAATATACCTATACCATGCAATCAGACAACATTGGCGCCCAAAATGATATCGTTGAGGTCAGAGTCAAATATAGCGTAGCGAACCTTGATCAAGATATCAGTAGTCCCCAGCCCCCAGACCAACCATTAGACTGTGTATGTTTAGCGCTCTGCTGCCTAAGTAGTTCCAGCGTGGAGTTTACGTTTGAGACGGGACAATAAAACACAGCCATTCCGTTATAGCTGAAGGTGCGGTCTAACAAGAAATCCATGCCGCCAGACAAGGTGTGATGGTTTGTAGACGATAACTCTAGAGCGGTTAGCAGGTCCCGGTTATCAAGATCTTACAGTACAGTATACCATACTAGCGTTGATAAAAAGGCACTGCTACTCCTTGATCTTGTGTCCGGCTCAGTTACAACTCAAAGACTAGGATGAGCCACCAAGATATGGTCCGGGTATCACCAGGAAGGATCACTCTTGCATACATAGTACCTATTGCATGGGTAATGGTACACAGTACATTTAGTCTTCTGCATTGTGTTGCAGCAAACCGGAAGAGCCGGACGTCGGCAGACTCTGTGTATGGCTATGCGGACATTTGAGTTTCATGTTGTTGAATGAATAAAAAAACCAATGTCTCAGTCTTTAATACTGGGCATCAAACCATAAAGGTTCCGCTTCCGTCCCGTCCTTGAGGCTTGTGGCAAGGATGCGACGAGAAGAATTGGGCTGGACTAAGTAGACCGAGGCAGAAATAGAGTCTCGTCTTTGTTCGTCAGCCTCTATCATCAACTTCAAAAACTTAGGAACTACTTCAAACGGTATGAGCCGTGGCCAGCGGCAAGCCACCAAACTAATTTAGCACAAGGAAAATTCTAACATGGTAACGATCGTCACAGTCCCCCATTTACGTTCTAACAGCTGCCCTACAGACCGGGGCTTTAATTGTCTTTAACTATCAGGAACAAAGAGCAACTACATCTTGCTGGATGGGTAATTTGGTAATGAGATCAGCTCTCCATGTGGTTCAGGCATTGGATTTAACGAGTGTATGTGCTTATAGCCTGTTGACCATAGAACGGAATGTTGTTCACGCTCTTATTCAAGGTGGCTGGGGGAACATTTGGCGTTGTGAGAAGAGCTTACTTGGGTTCCAACACGCCAGTCGAGACAGTAAAGCTCTGGTATTGATCCTCATACTGTGCATGCATATCCGTACTACATTCGATGCTGTGGGCAGCCAAGAAACTAAATAAGTCTTATTCACTGGGCCTTTGCATAAAACAATTGACAACAGGTTTTAACAAAAAATGGCGCTTGTGCAAGCGTCGACAAAGGGCCGATCAAAGGGAGCATCGAGATTCGAAACAGCAGCCCTAATTGTGGCTGAGCTTTGCAACCGAACAAGAGGGCGAGGGCTACGAGGGACAAGATGTTGAATCCGTACATACATTGTATGTACATACTCCGTACTCTAGATACTCTCACAAATGCTGAGTGGTAGCAGCTTGAGACAAGATGGTGTGTAGGAGCCACTTAACACGAGATAAAACAGGGGCGAGACAGCCGTAGACAACAGACAACGTCAAGATGACCTGGAAATTCCTCTGAGGGGGTTATAATGGACCATGATTAGCTACAAGGGCTCCATTACCAGCAGAGCCCAACCCCTGCTCTGGCCTTGAACCGACCACCTTTTTGTCTGATATTGATGATTGTGCATTGTTGGCTTCGCTTGCCATTGACTTGCACCACAGCTCGCGCGGCAATGTGAGACTGCATTTGATCCGTCGTTTGCTGCACAAGCATAGAGCCTCAAGTCGAGGACGTGGCATCCACAGCACCAGCCAGAGATTCATAGGCTTCTTAGCTTCTTGGTTTCTTAGTTGGTCGAGGCCAACATGGTCCAGACAGAAAGTGGGATGCTCAGCAATAGTGTTTGCTGAGGGAGCCATTGAGTTTATGGCGTAGCTCCGGGCTGACGAAACGACATGCAGGATGCGGTAATAGCAGAAGAATTTCTCCAACTTTCCCGCGTTATCAGCTTGACTAGCCTCGCATTTCTTCAAGGTACCGAACTTTGGTGCAGACGGTTGCAACTCTACAGATGTTCTCCCCCCGCCATTGGATCACGAAGCTCCCGTCTCCTCGTAAATACCAGCCGTTAAGTCGGTAAGCAGCAGAGAGGTGCATGCCCAGGTTGTCACTGCAGTAGGTTACTGTAGGTATGTAGCAGTAGCAGTCAGTAGCAGCAACAGTAGCCGGGGGGAGGGAGACGCGTCATGACCTGATGTGTCTCGCTCGATCTCCCCGAGTATGGAGTATGGCCTGGGCCAAGGGCTGTTGGCTTCGAATGCATACATAGCTTGAGATGTCGCTAAAAGATCTGATACTTGGTACCTAGGGCACTGTAGCTGTACTGTACTGTACGCGTGTGCCTTTGCCTCTAACAGGCCCTAATTCGCGTGTCAATTGTACATCTATTGCCGATATTGGTGTGGTGTTGAGCATCGAATGCTCATTCATGATGGAGTCGGCGTAAACGGAAGTCACAAGGAAGCCGACCTCGACAACACGAGAATGGGAAGGCACCTTTAATAGCATCCATCACCTCACTTAAAAACGTCTTGGCATTCCCCCTCCATTCTTCCTAAAAGCCTCTCACTTTATCGTAATTTGGGAAAGGATTTGTTTCTATCTCTCGCTCGCTTCTTCTGGCCTTGTTGTCTTTCGCTATCACGTCTGAGCCGTCATCATTTCTCTCCATTCCATCATCTCAACTTACCTATACCTTCGCCTATAGGTATCCCCGTCGAGTAATCCGGAGTGATCAATCAATTCACGGACAAAGCCAGCATATCGTTATTGGCCGAGACCCATTAAACAAACCATTCTTTCTACAATAATACCGGTCATCCCCAGGTTTTTCATCTACCTAATTACACTCGGTTCGTGGTCCCTCCGCCATCAATCAAACCCCAGGGCATCATCCATTTTGGAGATAACGACTTGCATTGCCCCGGTCTTGAAAGGAACCTTGAGCCCCATTCCTTCGCCTTTGGAGTGACCCGACAACTTAAGGTCCACTACAAACCTCAAGCCCCTGTGCGTCAAACAATAGCAATAGCGCTACCAAAGTCAAAGCAACAAGCCACTCCGGACGATTCTTCCGAGCAGACTTCAACGTGGCACGGCTCAGTTCCCTCCTGATTATCCCGCCAGCCGACACTAGAAATTTCTAATTGATAGTGACGTCAAGAGTCGGAAGCTGAGGAAAACATAACGGCTGGGTCCCAACGCAAGCACTTACGAAGCACTGTGTTGGAAACGAATCACCCAAACTCCAAGATACCGTTCGATCAAGGACCCCAGCAGTCGGGTGTGATTAAAAAAAGATCAATCAAAGACGAAAAAGGATAAGCTCTGAATTACAAAGAAGAGACGAGACTAGTCCACCTGTTTACACAAAGACGACACTCAGTTTTGCGAGGATCGGTCCCAACCTGCAGATCCCACACCACTATCACGCACACGCAGCCGCACCAGAACGCGCCCGCCGCCACTCTAGCTCATTCTTATTAACAACTTGACTTGACAAAAAAACAAACAGTGGTTCACTCCGGCCCACATCCTGGCCGGCTCTTCTTGGACTGTTTCACGGCCATCATAGCATTGCATTGCATTGCTCGCTTGTACTGTTGTCTGGTTGTTGGCAATAGTAGACTGCTATCCCGGCGTCAACGAATGATTACGTGGTCCCGCATACGGAGTCAAATACACCCGCAGCCACCGGCCTTCATCTCACCTCACTTTGGCGCGCAACGTACCAGCAGCACCCAGCGCAGCGTCCCCTAGCCACCCGTCTTTACAAACCCAGCGGCAACCGGCTCTTTAATAAGTGCAGGCGCCTGCCCATGAGCCAACCCCACTCATTTACCGGGTTCTTTTTCTGATCCGATACGTACCCCCAAAGCCCAACCTCGTAGCACCTTCAAATCTCCACCCGCAATATATCCATCCTAGGTCCCACGACTATTCCTGCTTTTCCTTGCTAGTAGCCGTCTGGTCTGGTTTCGGTCTCCCTCCCCGACTGCGTTGCTCCTTGCACTTTCGACTTTCTTATCCACAATCTCCATCACATCGGTCGATTGTCTGAGCCTCCCCACTCGTCTTATCTCCCTGAGATTCTAATCGCCAAGCGCAAGGGCCGTTGTAAAATCCATCACGTCGAATAAAATAGCCGTCCCCCCAAGCGCCGCAACCATGGCGACCTCCACCGAGCAGTATCGCCAATACGCACCGTCGTCGAATTATCCGGCACAAGAATATCAGCAGCAGCATTACCAGCAGCAGCAATTTCAACAGACAGCCCCGACCTCGCCGCGCAGGACCTCGCAGAATCCCCCTGCTCACCACCGAACCTTCAGCTTCCATTCCCAGAAGTCGCATAAGAGCTCTGGGAGCAAGGACTTGCAGGAGACTCACGCCGAGAAGGAAGCCAAGCGTTTACACAGCAAAGCCGACCCCACCTTGGCTATTAGCGAAGCAGAGCCATGTATGTCATATCATCTCCTGACTTCGTCGGAATGCGGTGTCAAGATTCATTGCTAACACGGCAACAGCTGCTATCGCCGCCATGATGACCGAGTCGAGTTTCGCTCCACTGCGATCCATGCAGCACAAAGATTCGCTTGGCAATAACATCGGTTCGTCGGTTCGTTTTTATCCTCAATTTTAACATCACTGACGGTGCTATTTAGAGGATCCCGACAAGTCAAATCCCACCAGAAACAGATGGGAGCGTCCTTTGGACACTATTCGCAGTTTCGAGGCCGCAATTGATGGTGGTTACTCACGCAAGTCACTTTATCGAGCGGGTAAGTCTAGCTCGAGGCATATGATAGGTTCGGTTTACTAACATAGCCGCAGAAACAGATTCGCAAGCCAACTGGAATAGACGCAACAGTTCCTTTACCAACCAGCCCACAAACCAGCCCCGATTCCCTCGTGATCACTATTACGGTGGTCGACCAGCGTCGTTCAGGCCAGAAAATACTCAATTCGACTTGGGACCTTCCCGAAGCAACTACTTCGATGGTCAGGCTTACAGCAACGGCTATGGTACCGGGCCATCACGGCAACGAATGTCTAGGATGCAGACGGAGCCACAATATCAGAACAAAGATCAGAACGGGAACGTCTATCCTCTACCCCACAAAGATCGATCGTACGAGACCGTGGCCTCTGCTGCTGGCAGTGGCAATTCGGACCAAGCAGGTTATCAAACAGACCCCACGAGCAGTGACAACAGCTCGATCGATCGGACAATGCCTGCTAAGCGCCATGAACCTTTCAACGAGTATGCATCGAGTTCCTATCAACCTCAACAGCCATACGAGTCGCGTCCTTGGCCGGCTTCCGGTGTAAATGGAAATGGAGGGCAGCCACAAGCGCCACCGCCCTCACACGCACAGCCTGTTACGACACAAGCCCCGGCTGCTGCCCCCCAGAAACAGAAGAATACCCTTTTGAGAAGGACATCAACACAACAGTCAGCACAGCAACCGCAACAAGTAGGCGGGGGCGACAAGCGTAAGAGCTGGTTCTCACGCCGGTTCAGCAAAAACTCTTGAAAAAAAAAAACCGACTGTTCAGTAGTGACGACTATACACGTATGAGACGTACACGCACATATCTTTACGCAACCACTCTCCTATGTCGATACCCGTTTTCTTTGATATGGCGATGGAATAGCGGTCCGCTCGCGAGATATTGAACAACTTTGCGATGGACCCCGGAGTACAATGCCACAACTTACGTTTTGTCCCTAGGACAGGGCTGGAGCAGCGAATTTTTTTTCTGGGTCAAATTGGTTTAAGGTCGAGACGAAGGGAGATGAAGCAAAGCGTATGAATTTTAATGTGGGATGGTACATTAGCACACGAAACTGTACGAGGCGTTTATAGGTTGGACTTTGGGCGACTCGTTCCTTCAACGGTATTCTGAGAGGCGGAGCAAAAGACGGATCTACCGCCACGATTACAATTAATCATACCCGCTCCCTGAAGTACATAGCATATACACTTGGGTGTAGAGGTCGTTCAGACATGATGCTCGGCCGACATGGCAAGCTCATGAGGTTGAGGTGCGAAAAATAATTGAGCCGAATAACCTGAAAGTATTCGTTGTGCCTTGTTTTAATGAAGTTAATTTGATGGTACAAGATGTGGATGAGCATTGATTTTCTAAGGCTACTTGTCCTTCTTGCTTTCTGGCTTTAACTGGTCGGATTGATCTTCCTTCATGGCTACTATAATGTACCCTACGAGGACGACGTTGGCCACGACAGCAGCCAAACCACCAGCGAGAGAAGAGTTGCCTGGTTATAATTAGTCTAACGGTGACGCGTAGGGGTGAGAGAGGGGCTGACCGTTGAAGACAGTGTTGACCGTAAGGAAATAGGAGCCGATGGGGATAACGATCATGGCAAAGGTAAAGGCCAAGAGTTTATAAATGACATGGCTATGAACCGGTCAGAATTTTTCGATAGTGAGTGGTGCTGAAGCGGATTGAATGAGTAGCGATGGTGATGGGTTCAGATGATTGACAATGAGGACAGCACTCACCTAGGAACTGCGGGAGCAGTGTTTGACGTCTCATCTACAGGATCATCCTTGTCAAGAAAGGTCTTTTCAGTTGCAACAATGCGTCGAGTGGCCATTTCGGATAGCAGATGAACAGAGGTCTTTGGCGAAATAGTGTATTGTCTTGTGGTGTTGAGTTGAGATTGGCTATGGCGTTTTTGATAGACAATAGCTTGCCTAACTGATCCGTGAACGTCGGAGGTTAATGTCCCACATGCACGTGCGAGCAAGCTAGAGGGATACTGTAATACTAATGGTCAGCGCATAAGGTCATAAGTTGGGGGAGAAATAAATTCTTTGTTCTCACAGTTACATTCAAGAGATGTTTAGAAGTATTCAATCCCCAGTTGCCACCAATTAACATTGTGCAAACCCCTTATAGTTACACTTAGGTACTTCACTTTCATCTTGACGCGAGCCAAATGGACCACGTGACTTCGTGATGCAGGTTAAGGCGGGTCGCGTCTTAGACGATTTTGGGGCGCTTCAAAAAATCTCCACCTTCACTTCACTCAACGCCCCTCCAGCATTGCAAATTAACTGCATTGAGATCTCCTTTGGCACTGTCAAGCACAGGCAAGCACTGCCATTTCTCACTTTGACTTTTTTTTCCGGGCGTTTTCTTCTCATCTGCTTATTCAGCATTCTCTAATCAGTAACCCCCCCTCCGCTCACTTTCATCTAGCGCTCTATTGTCCGTTGACCGAACAATCAGGACAGACAATCGAGGAAAAACAGGCCAACAATTAATTGCATGCAGCCCCCGCCTCGATCTAAACGCTGCTAGCTTCGATTGTCTCCCTATTTCTGTGAATTTCCGCAATAATCGCACAACATGGCACGAAGCTCTTCACCAGTGCCCATTCGCCATTCAAACGCTCTACCACGTACACCCTCGCTTGCACGCAATGTCATAAATATCGACGACGCTGATGAGCTAGGAGATACAATTCCGTGCTCACCATCTGCTTTTCTACACGATCGTGAGACGACACAACCTACACAAGTCCTTCAGAAGCCTATGCTTGCACCAATGCGGTCTTCCTCGCCTGCAAGCAGCATCGTTGAAGTTCCTGCGTCCTCGCCTTTCCAGCAACCAAAAAAGCCTACACCTCTAGGTACTCGACTTGCCCCTGCTGGCACCCTCTTTCGTCCACCACAGCGAACTTTCCCTACAATGAACAATAAGCGGCCGGCCCAAGAGCCCATCAACCTCATCTCCGATGACGAGGACGACCTTACTCCACCCCGTGGCGATATCCGACCGACGACGTTTAAGGCACACATCTCGGCATTTGCATACGACCCCGAAGCAGACGAAAAAGATGTCAAGAAGAAACTGAAGTATATATATGATGTCTTTGGGAGTAGAGTGCCCTCTCACAAGGCTCGAGAAGCCTTGGACGCCTGTCAGGATGATGTTGAGGATGCGATATCGTTTCTCGAAAAGCAACTCTCCCAGCCTCAGCCAGCAGCAACAAAGCCCAAGATCGGTAGGCGTTTGGTCAGCAAGGGAGCTTTGCAATCCGCAACTCAAACTACCTGGGATACCTCCCGCTCCATGTCTCGCACAGTCTCCCCAAGTCCAGAGAAGAAACCCCGACGACGATTGGTGCAAGGCATCCGAAAACCTTCCATGCCTTCCTCTCCCGCATTTCCTTCTTCTCCCGCCCATGCTGCCCATGCATCGAGCGATGATCCATTGGTTATTGACCTCGTCGGCGATGACAAGGAGGATACGTATCAGGCCGAGGCGTCGCCCGAACCCAGCGATGATGAGGATGACCGGGTGTTGAATTGCATCAACACAAGTACAGTTCAGGAACTAGCGGCCATGACAGGCATGAAGGAGGATCAGCTCGCTTGCATGATCGAGAAGCGACCATTTGACGACATTTCAAAAGCTAGACGTGTCACTGTCGGTAAAAAACCCGGCGCTCGAAAGGCGTCCAAGGTCAGCATTGGTGAGAATGTTGTAGATGCTGTCGAGGTCTTCCTCAACGCTGTCGCTGCAATCGACAACGTCGTCGCCAAATGCGAACGCGATGCCAGGGCCATCAAGCAGCAGATTGATACTTGGGACATCGACACCTTTGGGCATGATAAGCGAGAGCGTCGTCAAAACTCCGAGTCTGACATGAACGACCTTCCTCCCACCCCCACAAGCATCAGCGCAACCAACTACGTTCGCCCACCTATCGCTCAGCAGCCTAAGTTCATGGATGGGCATTGCAAGATGAAGCCTTTCCAACTTGTCGGCCTCAACTGGATGTCTCTGCTGTACAGGTTCAACATTGGGTGCATCCTTGCTGATGAAATGGGACTGGGCAAGACTTGTCAGGTCATTTCACTCATTAGTCATCTTGTTGAGGATTATAATGATAACAGAAATCAGAAACGACCCTGGCCTAACCTCATCGTTGTTCCCCCTAGTACATACAACAACTGGCTTGGCGAATTTGAAAGGTTTGCCCCTGGTCTTGCAGTAGTTGGATACCGAGGTTCTCAGGCAGAGCGAGCTGAGATCGCATATGAGATTGAGCAAGAGCCTGAGGCTGTCCACGTCGTCCTTGCCACATATTCTCAAATCAATAATGAAGCAGATATTGAGGCCATGCAATCCTTCAGACTCAACACCGCAATCTACGATGAGGGTCACAAGATGAAAAACCCCGAGACAAAGATCTATAGAGACCTTCGCCGCATCCCAGCATCATGGAAGATGCTCCTTACAGGTATGCCACTTACTTTACCCTCCTAGATGATCGTTGCTAATGATATACAGGAACCCCTGTACAGAACAATTTGTTGGAGATGACCTCACTTCTCAACTTTATTAACCCCGAGATATTTAATGGCTGCATGCAGCATATCCAGTACATCTTTAGCCAGAAAGTCACCATTCGAGATGTCTCTAACGGTGCTTTCCTGTACAGTGAGCGTGTCAAGCGAGCCCGCACCATCTTGGAGCCATTTATTCTTCAGCGTCGCAAAGATCAAGTTCTATCGGACATGCCACCCAAGATCTGCAACGTCGTCCGCTGCGACCTAGACAAGAGTCAACAAAGTGTGTACGCCGAATACGAGGAACTTTTCAAGCTTGAGCCATCCAAGCGTGTTGGTAAGGTTCGTGGTCGTGAAAACGATCAAAACAACTGCTGGATGCAGCTCCGAAAGGCAGCTCTTCATCCACTACTCTTCAGACGCCACTTCGATGACAAGAAGGTTGAAAAGATGGCAAATATTTTGATGGAAAGGGTCTCGCAAGACGACCTCCGTCAACCAGATATTAAGCACCTTATTCAGGAACTCAAGAACTCTTCCGATTTTGAGCTTCACCTCTGGTGTCGTGATTACCCCGGGCTCTTGAAACAGTACGATATACCTCCTGAAACAGAAATGGAGAGTGGCAAGGTCAAGAAGCTACTCAAGCTCATCAATCAATACCAGGATAACGGCGATCGGGTGCTGGTCTTTAGCAAGTTCTCTCGTGTCATTGAGCTCTTGCAGGAAGTGCTCGCACAGCAGGGGATTCAACATCGGGTCTTGATGGGCAGCACCAGCGTCCAGGAGCGACAGACCCTCATTGATGAGTTCAACGATGATCCTGAGATCCCCGTGTTTTTGCTCACCACTGGAGCTGGTGGTACGGGTATCAATCTCACGGCGGCCAACAAGGTTATCATCTTTGACCAATCTGATAACCCACAAGATGACATTCAAGCTGAGAACCGTGCCCACCGTCTCGGTCAAAAGCGCGATGTTGAGATCATCCGGCTCATCGCATCAAACACCATTGAGGAACTCATTTACAAGGCATGCCAAAAGAAGATTGAGCTCGCTAACAAGGTCACTGGCGCTGTGTCCGACGAAGACACCGGCGTAGCAGAACAAACTCTCGAGACTGAGGTTCGCAAGATGCTCATGGAGGAACAAATGACACCTCCGTAGGATGGAGCTGCAAGTCCCTTCTGAGCAATTCTTGGGGGAAAAAAAAACTCTGCGTCTCTTTTTGCCCATTTAATCATGTCTTTTTCTCATTCACGACTCGCCATTGTCATAAGCATTTTCAGTCTCTGCGCAGCATAACAGAGCGGTTTGGTTGTATCACACACATCAGCTTTGCATTTCATTGTTGGCTTGGACGATTTTTTCTCTCTTCTCTCGTTTCGCGGCGAATATCGTAGCCCACCGATGGTTTCGAGTCTCAAGAGGGTGATGGAAGTTTGTACGGTGTTGTATTGTACTTTAATGAATTACATAGCATGGCATGCATGGCACGGCACGGCACGGCAAGGGGTGCGCAACGGTTTGCTATACAGGGTTTATAGAAGCATGGTCATGGTCTTATAGATAGAGATAGGCATTCGAGCAGGTAAAATGCTCGAGGAAAAATTAAACACACACACACACACACACACATACGTTGTGTGAAACCACTTCATGCATGAAGATGCATTTAATTTAACTTGATCATCAACAATTCATCATCGCCGGGCAACCGTGCCGGCCCGCCGCCCGCGTCCGTCGCCGGCGCAGACGCTAAGAATCGAAAAAAGGAAAGTCAAGAGAACGAACAAGGACCCTGGCTCGGTTCGGCCTGACTCTAAGCGCAAAGGTTTAAAAAAAAAATTGGTTGGTTGGTTTATGTTGAGCTTTGGGGTGAAACACACACAGAGACTCGGCCGACGGAAATAGGGCAGTATGAGATGATGTATGTATGTATGGAGAGTACCTCGAACATTGTCTGCGCTTATCGACGTGAGAATATTAACGTGTGATGATATTTCTACCTGATCATGGATATCAATCGTTAACCAAGGTTCATAGTGGCTGACCAGAAACGTTACAGTTACATGTCTTACCAGTGCCGTGGTGGAGGGCGTGATGCTTTGCTAACATGGCGGGTGTCGCACGGCACGACGGGTAGGGCCCACCGTGACTGACAGCAGGACTGTGCGGGATAAGAAAAGAAAACAAAATAGCACATCACTTGTTGCGTGAATGATGAAACAGACGTGTTCATTCATGTGTGGATTCCTTGGCCTCCCTAAGATACATATATGTAGTAACCGCTCGCTATCCAGCAGTAAATAGCCCATAAACCCAATTCAAGTCGCTTGGTCCAATAAAAAAACAAACATGAAACTTAGACGCATGCTTTCTAACGCACGTGGATATCATTACAAAACGGCGACCAATATACCTAAGCTCCTAGACAGCCAATTGTCAGAGTCCTGTAGTCCTGCCCTTTTGAGAGTGTGCTCGCTGCCAACTATAGTTGGTCGAGACTTGCGCTAAATTCAGAGATGTGGTCATGTACATGAGAAGATGTTGGGCAAACCTAACGAGTAAGTTTGCTTTAGTGAATTGGTCGCGATTTAAGACCAATTTCGCCATTGAGTAGTAATGTCTTCCAGCGACGGTCGACAGCATGGCGATCGCGACCGAGATTTCGGGCACAATCCTGCCATTCTGCCTTGGATAGTCTAAGCTTCTCGAGTACGATTTCGATAAGGATTCGATCGTCCTCTGCAGACCAGTCCTCTTCGTCGGAATCCTCTTCGTGGAGGAGATGACCACCTTGTCGTAGGTGCATGTTGTGAAAGTCGGAACGATCGAGACCGAGAGGAAGCTGCTCAGGAGCAATGCGCGTACGCTTGGGTGTTGAGGGTGCAATTGGCTCAAAGGCATGTCGCGAGGGAGACTCGCTGCCAGACTCGCTTGCTGATGAATAGCGTTCCGTCTCTCCGTCTGCCACGCGACGTCTCTTGTTGGCAACGCGCGGGGCAGCGCGCTTGGTAACTTTTTTGGGCCCGACGGGCTCACGGCGCTGTTGGCGCGGTCGCAGGCGCAGCTTCAGAGGAGGAGGAGTGTGAGCGAGCGGCGGAGTTGGTAGTTGAGTGAGCATGGGCGCGGGGTGTGAGTCGGGAACGATAGGCGCAGGAGCTGAGAGGAGAGATTGGAGAGACCGGCAAGTGGTCATGATATTGGCGAAAGACGAGTGCGACGAGAAGGCCGGGGGGCTGGCGGGAGGGGAGAAAAGAGAAGGTTGAAGTCGAGAGTGTGAGGAGTGCGACGCATCGCAAGGCAGCGCTGATGGGAGGAGCATTGTTGCGATTTACGATTGTTTCTTGTCCTGTTGACGTTAGATGCGAAATGGTATCGCAGCAGATGTTGTTATTGTTGTTGTTTTGTGGGAAAAGGACGAGGTTGGTGGGCGTGGTGCGATTGCGACCAGGATAGAGGACGCGGCCGGGCGCAAACTTGAGCAGATAGATGGTTTTGAAGAGAGTGCGCGCGCGCGATAAGCAAGTGCGTATTAAAGTGTTGTGTTTGTAGTTGAGTAATATGAAGATGTTGCGACGTGACAGTTGATACCAAGAAGACGAGTTTTGTGGTGTTTGTATGTTTGTGTCTTGTGTTTGTTGTAGGATACAAAAGTTGGGTATGTTGGCTTTGGTTGTCGGAGTGAAGAACAGGCGCAATGCGGTGGTGGTGGTGGGAATTGGAATGA